>JACAFY010015057.1:0-17371 GCA_015252635.1 Dictyostelium capitatum | reverse complement strand
CCCATTGGAATTAAAACTTGAATTACTGTATTTGATTTTGAAACTATTGTTGCATTATAATTTCCAAATATAACATACATAACATTTGGAAATACACCAAAAACTGAAATAGCATCACCAACTGAACCACTGGTACTTGATAAACCAGTAATAGTTAATGTTGGAGTTGGAGTTGGTGTTGGAGATGGTGATGGTGTTGGTGGTACATAATATGGACAATTTGAAAGAAGGTCTTCAGGTTTCAAATTGAAATCCGATAATGAAACTTCACCAACAAAACAAATTAAACCATTGAATTTAATGATATAAAGACCAACCAAACTTGTTGTAGTTTTGAGAAATAATGACGTTGTTATTTTACTTTCAGGGTGGTTACCTTTTTTAGTGGCATCATTTGATAGTGAAATAATATTATTTGTAATTGTTTTTAATCCATCAATTGTAATTGAATTCTTACCAAATGGACCATAAATACATTGGTTATTGACAGTAATAACAATGTATTTAGAAATTATCTCTCTAACCAAATTTGCTGGATCTCTATTAACAAGTAATGAATAAAATTGACCGGTGAACCAATTGTTTCCATTTGAATTTGGAGTCCATGTACTTGAAAAGAATATTTCTAATTGGACGTAATTAAAATTATCAAAATCAAATTGACAAATACCAGATGATAAAAGAACAAATTTTAAATCATTTAATGAAGCTGGTGGATTAATGTAACATCTTTGGTAACATGGGTTTTCAGTTGGTATTATTAAAGCAGAATTTGTTGGACATGCATATTTTGAATTAATCGTTAATGAAACACTAGCATTACCAATTAAATCTTTATTCATAATGTTTTGAGTATTTACAGTTGTATCACATACCAAATTCAATAAAATTGATGGACGACCATAACCCAATACATCATATCCATCATTTTTACGTGGTTGAACATAACCTGGTAATGGTTTAGCATAATATTTAATTTGTAAACCTGATGTACCATTAATTGTTACAGTTCTATATTGTTCAAGATCACCTAATGCTGTATAGGATGAATCTGATGATTTTTTGATACAAGATTGAATTTCACCAGGATTAAAAAATGAACATTCAGAAATAACTGAACCAATACTAAATTTAATTGTATAATCACCAATTATACTTGAAAAGGGAGCATTTATGGAAGTTGAAAGTTTTGATAGATCATAGTAATAACTACTACCCCCATAATAACCACCATTATAATAACGTTGTGATGGACATGCATAAATAGTTGATAATGTTGTTGTATACGCAACTGGATTAATAATTTTAATAGTTCCGACAAATGTAGATGTTAACAATGGATCACAAAATACATATACAGTAATTGAAAGTTGAGGGAAATCTGATTTGAATACATAAGAAAGATAACTATTACGAGTAAGACCATCATAGGAAAAAGTATATGTTGGTTTTGGGAATGTAATTACAGGATTTACACCTGTTTGAGATACTAAACAACCATAGGCAGAAACACTTGAATCATTTGTTTTGGTTTTACAAATATCTGTTGTAGCAAATAAATTGTAATAAAAAATAGTTGGTGATTCACTAATCGATGAACCACCAAGTATTGATGAAAATGGAGCAGATGATGATGATACGGATTTCAATGGACGATAATCATATGTAACACCTCGGTTAATGAATATTGGATCATTAACTGGACATGCATATTTTGTTGATGCACTCATCGTGTATTTACAAGTAATTGTTGAAATTGATATTTGTTTATATGTTTGAGTTGGATCACACGTTAATTGTAAAACGAAACTTCTAAGGTTACCCGCAGAAGCACAATTTGATGAATCTTGGGCTGATGAAGTATATGTAATTGTTACACCATTTGATTGGAATGAATAATCCATCAATGTTAAATAACCAGTTTCATAACGCACTTTATCTGTTCCATAAATCTGACATGATTGAATCCATTGCATTGAAGAACCACCACATCTTTGAGTATATCCAAAGATATTATAAATATAAGTGTTTCCGCTAGCATCATTAAAACTATATGCACCAGTATTTGCTCTATTTAAAACAATAGTAATGATGTTAATAAAAAGTTGGAATGTTTATAGAATTATGTTGTTAGTTTTATACATACTGTTTTAATAAACTTAAATCATAATAATTATTTGTAAGTGGATCAAACAATACACCAGTAAATTGATTTTGGAAATTTGGATTATTGGTTGCAGGTTTTAATGGTGGGACAATTGGAAATAGTGGTGCGATAATTGGAAGTTTTAAAGAGTTGATTGTTGGACAAATGAATCGAGTATTAATTATTACTTTATATGTACAAATTGGACCTTCCCAAACTGAAATTTGTTTAAAATCTGTTGTTGGATCACACACATATGTCATATTTGTTACTCTTTGTTCACAATTTTTTGGATTTGGTGTTAAATCTTTGTAAGATACAGTGAATGGAACTGAAGTATAAGTAAAAACTAAAGTATTCACAGTTGCGTATTCTAGATCACCAGCTCCATAAAAAACACCTGCTATAAATTGACAAGCTTGGTATGATAAATCAGGTACTGGATTTTTGTTTGTACAGAAATCAACTGTACTGCCAATGCCATAGTAAAGCTAAAGACAAATAAATAAGAAAATTTCGTTAGTGAATATGTTACATTGTTGTATACACATAAACAATTGTATTTAACTTACTTGAGTATTTGAATTACCAATATTTGATTGTTTATATGTAGATGGTGTACTGTAAAAAATAATAAATATAATTCGTGTGTTAAAACAACCATAAATTATAATTTTAAAAATAAATATAAAATAAAAAAAGTTACTTACGTTTTAATTGGAGTAATATCATAAAACATTGAATATGGTTTATATGGATTATAATATGCAACAGAATAACAAGCATACTTTGTATTGATTGTAATTATATAAAAACATTGTTCATCTGGACTCTCAATGATTGAAATAATTTTAATATGTTCATTAAGATCACATTGGAAATTGTAACTTGAATATCTACGATTATTTGCTGATGGACATTGTCCTTGTGTGGATACACTTGATGAATATTGAGCATAAACTGTTTTTGAATCAAAAGAATATCCTTCTGTTGACTCTCCAATAGAATATGTTTTATTGTTGGAAGATACTTGACAACCAAAATATTTTAATGAACCACCAAGGAATTCATTACAAACTTTTGTGTTTGTACCAATATTAAAATAATAATCATATCCAGATGCTGATACTTTATAAAACATAGAAGAAGGCCTAATTAATTAATTGATTTTGTAAAGAATTAGAAATTATATCAATTGATTATAAAATATATGGCGGTGGTGGCGTATACATTACAATTGTAAAGGTGATAAATCATATAATTGTAATGTAGCGATATTATGAGATTTTATACCATAATTAAATAAACGTGTTGACGGACAAGCATGTTTTGTATAAATTGTAATTGAAAATGAACATAGTTGATCAAATGTATATGAAATTTCATATTCTTGAAATTGGTCACAAACTAATGTATATGTAATGGATCTTTTTCCAACCTCACAATTATCATTTGTACTATATGTAATTTTAATTGACGTATCATTGATTAAAACTGATTTATATTCATCTTGAAATATTCCGGTAGCAATAACAGAAGAAAACGGAGAATATCTTTCATTGGATGTATATGGAAGTTGACCATTTAAAACAGTTAAAAGGCATGATTGATAAATTGTATTGGATTTACCATCCACAGAACTACATCTATCCGATTTTCCAAATAAATTAAATAAAATATCATAACCATTATTTGTAACTTGTAATGATTGATTTGATGGTCTATAAAATTATAGTATTAGTATATACAATAATAATAATAATAATATAAAAGTATCGAGATTACTATTTACTTACATATTTAATTGAGTTAAATCATAGAATAGACCATTTGCAAAATATATTGGTTTATTTTTACATGCCAAACTACTTGAAATATAAATAAAGTATTTACATGTACTATCTTCAATTTTTGTAATTTTATAATATTGACTTTCATCACAAGTAAAAATCAATGATAATTCTCTGTTACATGATGAGACAAAAGTAGAAGTAAATTTTAATGTTAAACCACCATTGGCACCAGCGTTTGAGAAATCTACTATATGAGGTTGACCCAAAGATGCAACTGGATAAAATGCACCATTATATTTTTGACATGCCATATACCCACCACAATTAGAATTTAGTGAAAAAAAAGAAAAGTAAATGACATATGAAACTGAACCAACTGGATTATACAATACCTGTTCTGAAAATGCTTCGACCATAGCACTTAAGTCATATAGTTGATTATTTGGAAAATCATAAAACTTTCCATATCCAATAGTTCCATTTGTAGACCAACCAGATGATTTCAACACTGATGATGTAGATTTAAGAAAACCATTGTTTGAATGTTCATTTTTAAATGAAACGGTACCATTACAATCTACAGATAAACAATTGGTAATCATTTTATTTGAAAACATTATTAATTCAATCGATTGTGAAATATCTGGATTTTCATTTACCAAAACTGATGAAAATGATTCAATGTCTAAAACTTGTGGATTTTGTAGAGTTGATAACATTTTTGATAATGAAACTGGAGAAAAGGTAGTAGACAAAGATGAAAATGAAACACTTGATTTTTTAATATTACCATCAACCAAATCTAATAAAGTTGATGAAATTGCAGATTCAGAATAGTCTGAATTAAATTTTGGACCTCTGAAATTAATAATTATTAAATTAGTAACCAATGTTATACCATAATGTGATTGGATTTGTGTGTAAGCTCATTATTTTAATAATTTCAATATACATACAAATAATTTTTAATATTTAAATATGATAATGATTTATCATCAAAATTTGAAATAATCGATTTCTCTGATAATTTTTCAAATGTTAACTATTTTAATAAATGTAATGTTAAATTAGTAATATGTTTGTTTTGTTGTGTGTATTTTATAATTTATAATATTTACCTTTTTAATGATTATTGAAAAAAAGTTTATGAAACCTTTTAAGAATGATACAGTTTTGTTAGTTTCCTTTTCTGACAATTTACTGTAATATAATTGTTGTTTGTTAAAAGAGAAGAGAGTTGGTTTTAACTTTTCAATTACAATACCACTGTAAATTTTTGAAAGTAATTGATAAAAATGTTGATCATTGTTATCCTTAAAACCAGAAATATAAATTGGTAATTCTTTAATACCATTTACAATTGCATATTCATTTTCATAGATATCACTGTACATGTTTATATTGGTAACTTGAATTGGATCAATATTCAGCGATACGAGGTATGGATTTAACTTTGAAACTAATTGTTGGACACTCTTGAACAATACTAAGATACTTGAATTACTTTTGGAATTTAACTCATATTCTTGATTTTGACTGTTGAATACAACCTCCAATTCTTGACTATATATACCACCTTCACTATGGTAAATTGTTATATTATTAACAATATCTTGAAATACCAATTTGATTAGATCATCATTTGATGATGTTTCAAATTTTGAATTTACCACACCATCTTCATTGGTATTTAAAACGGTTTTGTCAGTGGATGGTGTACCTTTAGCAGCAGATTTAGAAACTGATTGACCAACAACTTCTTTCACAATTTCAATTTTTGTATTTGTAAATGTGAATTTATTATCCAATGCATTTAAACTTTCTGAAATAACTTTTTTTTGACCATCAAATAAAGATACATTTAAATTTGCTATTCCATTAAAATCATTTCTTGAATTTATTTCTTTGGCAAAAAAACCAGGAGAAAAAGTTGAACAAAATAAAATCAAAAATATAAATATATATATTTCTTTCATTTTATGTGTTTGTTTTTATGGATATAATTAACTGTTGGTGTGTTATTTTTGAAATAACTACAACGATTTTTTTACTAAAAAAAAAAGATCAGCGGTGAAAAATTTCGTTTTTTAACACAAGAATTACGATAAAAAAAAAAAAAAAATTATTTTTTCAATAAAATTAATTTTTTTTAAATATTATACAATAATCTAACAATGGATCGAAACCAACAAGTTTTAAAGTCACTTTTGATTCCGCTAGAAGTTAATTATCCATTTTCAAATGAAATATTTTATTCTTTGTACCAGTCAACAACCAAAGACAATGTAGAAAAATCAAATGATCTCATTAAAGTCCTAAAGAAAAGTAGAGAGAATTGTGCTAAGAAACAGTTAAATACATTCATTACAGCATATGACGCTTTAATAACCATCAGAAATAACATTATTCACAACTCAAACAAAGATTATAATGAAGAAGCAAAAAGCTTTCTGTCAAATTTAAAAATATTAAAAGGATTGATTCCAATTGATGAAATTTATCGAACAAATCTTTTCAATGTATATTTACAATACATTGAAATTGTAATATCAAATAGTTTCGATCAAAGTGATAAAGATACCACAAAAACTGATGAAGCCACAAAGACAAATAATGATAATGAACCTCAAACACCACCTGTTGACACAAGTTATAACCCTACAGTGGAAACACCAATTGAAATAAAAGGAATTCCGCTTACTCAACTTAGACATTCATTATTTAAATTTGATCAAGTTATAATTGCAACTGGTAAACACCAAGGTAAAAAGGCCTTCTTCATGGGTTGGAATGGTAAGTTATTATAATATTATAATATTATAATTTATATTTTAATGGTTAAAAAACATAATAAACTAACAATAAAAAACATTTCTATTTTTGATTTTAATAGGTACAAATGCTCATTTTAAAATAGAAGGTCTCTCAGATAAAATTCCAATTTCAAATAGAAATCATGTACAAGTTTTAAATCTTAAATTACCTGAACACCTTATATCACCATTATTTAATAAACCAATTGAAAAAGGGTCAATTCTATATAGTATCAAACATATTGATTTTGAGTCATTCGATCAACCAATTATACCTGGTGATATACCTGAAAGTGTAACTTTTCTCAAATTATCATCATTCAAACATTCAATTGTGCCAGGTGCAATACCAAAAAGTGTTAAAGATCTTTTATTAGCATCATTCAACCAAGATATTTATATTGGAGCAATACCAAATAGTGTAACCAATCTATCATTAACAGCATTTAATCAATTAATTAAAATTGGATCAATCCCTAATAGTGTTAAGAACCTCACATTAATATCATTTAACCAACAAATTGAAATTGGATCAATACCTAATAGTGTAACCAATCTCACATTGCCATCGTACAACCAATTAATTATACCAAGAACAATACCTAATAGTGTAAACAATCTCACATTAACATCATATAATCAACCAATTACCATTGAATCATTTCCACATGGTATTACCAATCTTATATTACCATCATTTGATCAATTTATTGAACCTGGATCAATCCCCGCTAGTGTAAAAGAACTAGTATTATCAATGTCTAATCATCCTATTTGTCCCCTATCAATTCCTGATAGTGTTACCAATCTCACATTAACAAAGTATAATAAACCAATTGAACCAATATCAATTCCTGATAGTGTTACCAAACTCATGTTATCATCATTTAATCATCCAATTACCATTGAATCATTTCCACGTGGTGTTGTCAGTCTAACATTACCATTATTTAACCAACCAATTGGACCAGGATCAATTCCTGACAGAATTACCAGTCTCAATTTATCATCATTTAATCATCAAATTAAACCAAAGGTAATCCCTGATTATGTAGAAGAACTCGTATTGTCTACATATGATCAAGATCTTAAACATGGAATGATTCCAAACTCAGTTGGAGTGCTCACTCTTGGTTCCAATTCCAATCAAATTGGATCTTTGTTTAAAATTCAACTATCATCATTAAAGCTTGGTATTGATTACTCACCTGACATGCGAAGGAATATTACCAAATATATCAACCCATCGCTTAGATCGCTTACTTTCAATGGTAAAAAAGTAGATTTTATGTCATTATTCATTGATGAATATGCTTCAAAACATTTAGAAAGTGATTGGGAGAAACCAAATACCAATGGGAAACATAAAAAAAGAAATGGAAATGACAACATTGAAGCTGAAAAATTAAATAGTGTATGTAACTTTGTGGTTTATTTAAATATACATATCATCTATTAACATTAAATTTTTTAATTTAGAGCGAGTTTTGTATTTTATATAGATTAAAAGGTAATACAAACATACAAACTTACCATGGTATTGGAAAAGATGAATTTGGTGAAATTTATTTGTACAAAGAGTGTTTGGATGATCTTTCAATTTCAAAACAATTGCCAACAACTGGATTTAGTGAGGATGAAATTGTATCACTTGCAATTGAAATGGCTGGTGCATTAAAACTTATTCATGGTAATCAAATTATTCATGGTAGAGTTAATTGTGATAATATAGCATTGGTTGAAGGAAATAAAGTTAAATTTTTTGGATTTGGCTCATCTGCTATTTTTAATAATTCAGAAAAACCAGAACACAAACCACAGCTTGGTAAAAGTAATTACAAAACACATGTAAATGTATTGGAAAATAATGAAGAAAGTTATAAAACTGATATTTGGAATTTGGGTCTTACTCTTATTACAATGGCAGGTGGTGATCCAAGTAAAAAGGATGATAATAATATTCCAATGATACCTGATCATTTATCAAATGGTTTTAAAAACATTATTCAACATTGTTTGGTTATTAATCATTATGGTAGGTTCGACGCAAAAACTTTATATGACAGGCTATTATTGAAAGGCGTTCTTGTTCAAACAATTTCAAAACCATCAGATTCAGATTTACATAAAACACTTGTATTACCATTCGAATTACACGAAAATGTTTTTACCAACAGATTAGTTCCATCATCAATTACACATCTTACACTCAAAGATTTAGATCAATTAATTCCAATTGATTCAATTCCGCCATCAGTTACATATTTGGATTTAGGTGATAAATATAACCTTTTGGCATATAGTCGTAATCTTCCATCAGATTCAATTTTAACACTTAAATGTGGTTTTAATTACGACCCTGAAACAATTACCATTGAACCAAAATCAATACCAGAATCAGTAACAGATTTACAATTGCACAACTACAATTCGAAATTAGTTAGAGAGAGTATTCCATCATCAGTCGTATCATTAGTGCTTGGTAAAGGTTTTAATGATTTGGTTTCATTATTAAATCTACCGTTATCCATTATCGACTTGAAATTTGGTACTGTATTAACCCAATTTGATATCGACAAATACATTAAAAAGTATTCAACTACATCACTTATAGTAAATGGTGTTAACATTAAAAGCAAACTTGCAGCAAATTCCATATCCAAACCCAGTCCAACCAATAATACCAGTCTAAATTCAGTTCTAACAAAGATACCAGAAAAAGAATTGATACCGCACAAAGAAATGGAATGGATAACTTCAGATTTGGGAAATAATTTGTTTAAAGCAACTAAGATGAATGGAGTAATCAACTATTTTCCTGTCACTCATTGTGTAATACAGAAAATTGAAAAAGATAAATTTGTAAGTGTAATAATATTATTCTTAAGAGTCATTCAAACAATTCTTATTAATACCAACCATCAATTATTATTATAGAGATTAACAGAAATTGATGTCTTAAAAAAATTAAGTGATAGTGAATATTCAGTTAAATATTATGGATATGGTTTTGATAAACATCATTATTATGTTTACACAGAGTATAATGATAGATATACTTCAATTTCAGATACATTAAAAAATAAACCAAGAAAAAGATTTGAAACAGATGAAATTAAATCATTGGCAATTGAAATTATTAAAGCATTACATTTTACTCATCAAAACAATATTATACATCGTGATTTTAAAGGTGATAATATTTTATTAGTACATGATGCAAAAGGTAAAATAGTTGGTGTCAAATTAACTGGTTATTCAATCTCAAAGATATTTGGAGGAAACAGTTTTCATTCAATTGTCGGAACAGAAACTCACATGGCACCAGAGGTTAAATTACAAAATGCAAAAGTTAGTTTCAGTTCAGATGTATACAGTTTAGGTTGTACACTCATTGAGATGGCAGGTGGTAATTTAAAAAGCAAAGACACTAATGGTGTTCCAATCATTCCTGATCACTTACCATCCAGTTTAAAATATTTAATTCAACGTTGTATAGTAACCAATCCAAAAGCAAGATTAACCACTGGATCACTATATGGTTTATTGTCAAATGTAAGTACTTTTTCTATAAATTTAACGAAAATTATAAAATGTAGACAACTAACATTTTAAATTTAACCAAAGGACAAACAAAAATTAGAATCAATTAAACCAGTCAGTAAACAATATGATTATAATGAACCACTTGTCTTTGGTATGATAGAAGATGGTATTGAGAAATTATCATTACCATCATTTAAAAATGACATTAAAATTGATTCAATACCATCATCAGTTACACATCTTACATTCAAAGTTTTAAATCAAGAAATTCCAATTGATTCAATTCCACCATCAGTTACATATTTAGATTTAGGTGATGAATTTGATCTTAAAACCCATGGTTTTAATCTTCCATCAGATTCAATTTTAACACTTAGATGTGGTTTTGGATTCAACAAAGAAACAATTATTACTCAAAGATCAATACCATCATCAGTTACAGATTTACAATTACACAATTACAACTCGAAATTATCTAGAAATAGTATTCCATCATCAGTTGTATCATTAGAACTTGGTGACAAATTTAATGAATTTGATTCACTATCAAATCTACCATCATCAATACTCAATTTGAAATTCAGTACTTATAAAAAAGATATTGATGTTAGTAAAATCAACTCTTCAATAACATCACTCATAATAAATGGTGAACAAAAAAGAAAATAAATAAAAAACATAAATTTTAATACAAATAATTTTAATTGTGGATTTTATTTTAAAACTCAGGAAACTTAAGGGTGTAATATTTTATCTTAGATAGATTAACAAATAATTCAAACCAACCTTACACATTTATTTATAGAGTCATGATATTTTCAGAAAAAAATGTTTTTTTTTGGTTCAAAAATGTTTATTTTTATCAAAATTGTTGTCGCATTAATTTATATGAACAAATATTATCTCATCAGGAAATTTTTTAAAAAAAAAAAAAAAAAAATTTATAAAAATTCTTACTGCAAAGATGGTTGACACACAAACAGCAACATCAGAAAAAGAATTGATACCACATGATGAAAATGATTGGGAAATAATTTCAGAGTTGGGTATTAATTTGTTTAAAGCAACTAAGAAGAACGGAGTAATCAATGATTTACGGGTTACAGAATGTGTATTGCAGAAAATTGAAAAAGGATTCGTAAGTATATATTGTAGAACTTAAAATACGCTCATCCATACAACTTCGATTGGTAACCAACAATTAATATTATATATATTATAAATATAGAGATTAGCTGAAATTGATGTTTTAAAAAAATTAAGTGATAGTGAATATTCAGTTAAATATTATGGATATGGTTTTTGTGAAGGTTATTATTATGTTTATACAGAGTATAATGATAGATTCATTACAATTTCAGATACATTAGAAAATAAACCAAGTAAGAGATTTGAAATAGATGAAATTAAATCATTGGCAATTGAAATTATTAGAGCATTACATTTTATTCATCAAAAAAATATAATACATCGTGATTTTAAAGGTAAAAATATTTTATTGGTACATGATGCAAAAGGTAAAATAGTTGGTGTCAAATTAACTGGTTATTCAATCTCAAAGATATTTGAAACCAGTTTTCATTCAATTGTTGGAACAGAAACTCACATGGCACCAGAAGTTAAATTACAAAATGCAAAAGTTAGTTTCAGTTCAGATGTATACGGTTTAGGTTGTACACTCATAGAAATGGCAGGTGGTAATTTAAAAAGCAAAGACACTAATGGTGTTCCAATCATTCCTGATCACTTACCATCCAGTTTAAAATATTTAATTCAACGTTGTATAGTAACCAATCCAAAAGCAAGACTAACCACTGAATCACTATATGGTTTATTGTCAAATGTAAGTACTTTTCATATAAGTTTAATGAAAAACAAAATATAGATAACTAATATTTAAATTTTAAACCAAAGAACAAACAAAAATTAGAATCAACTAAATCGAGTTGTAAACAATATGAATATAATGAACAAAATGCCAATGACATGATACCACATGATATTGAAAAATTATCATTTAATCATAAAGTAGTTGATTTTGATTCAATACCATTATCAGTAACACATCTTACACTCATAGATTTCGATCAAGAAATTCCAATTGATTCAATTCCGCCGTCAGTTACATATTTGGATTTAGGTAATAAATTTGATCTTAAAACTCATGGTTTTAATCTTCCGTCAGATACAATTTTAACACTTAGATGTGGTTTTAAATTCAAAAAAGAACCAATTACCCAAAGATCAATACCATCATCAGTAACAGATTTACAATTACATAATTACAACTTGAAAATATCTAAAAATAGTATTCCGTCATCAGTTGTATCACTTACACTTGGTAGCCAATTTGATGAATTTGACTCATTATCAAATCTACCATCATCAATACTCAATTTGGAATTTGGTACTAGTCCAAATAAAGATTTTGATGTTAGTAAAATCAACTCTTCAATAACATCACTCATTATAAATAAACAAAAAAGAAAATAATTCAACAAAAATAAATTTATAAATAAAAAAGAAATATCTATAAAAAAACATGATGAATTTATTCGAGGTATATGTGTGTTACATTTAAAAATAGATGTTCCTAAAGAGTGCTCTTCTTTTTGCTTTTCTTCTAATTGGTCCCTTAATTCATCTAATTTTTTTTTATAGTCTGTTGGTTCTTCTATTTCTGGTGGTCCAACTGATCCTCCATAATAATCACAACTCAACATTTTTTTTTAATGTTATTTTATTTTTAAATGATGAAAATTAACGTAGTTTATTGGTGTTACAGTTGGCGAATTAAAATTTCTATTACAACTTTTAACACCTCCATCAGTACTATTTAATAAAGTATGTGAATGTAATTTCTACACATGATGCTTTAAATTTTGATAAATGTTGACCAAAATAACTCTTTAAAAAATTTAAATATATTCAGGATGCATAAAAAGAAATAAAAAAAACATATAACTTTATTTTAATAATTCGTCTTTTGTTTTATGAACTAAATACGCGCATATATTATATTTGTTTACTAATACACACGAGAAGTTTGTCAATGTTGTTAATTTAATACCAACTGCCACCGATGAGTTCATAGAACCAACACCCTTTAACAAATTTATGTTGCCATTCATTGTTGCAATAGTGTTATGTATTAAATTATCACCACCACATTCCGATTTAAGTTTTAATGATGCATCTTTGTATGCTAATGTAAGTCTGATTAATTTATCTTTTAAATGAGTGACACCATCCCATGATTTCTTGTATGATATTTTATCACCTGTATGTTTATAATTAGATATAAACAATTTTTTTGTTACACGTTTTGTTTGTGACATTATTGCATAAAAAAAAAATAAAAAAAATGAGAAAAATTAATTTAATTTAAAAAAATAAAATATATATATTGTGTATTGGTATCAAATCTTTATCTGACAAGAAATTGTGAATCTAATAGATGGATCATCAGTTTCATTAAAAGTTGATTATATAAAAGTGGGAGAATCTTTGTCAAATTTAACGAATGAGTTTTTACATGTTTTTATATAAAAACAATTATCACCATCATTATCTAAAATGGAGAGAAGAAAACTTGCTATTCCTTTTCTTTTTGGTAACATTGGTAGAGTTTTACATTTTAAAAATTGAAAAAGTGAACAATGATCTCCTTTTTTGCCATTAAGAGAAAGTGGAGATTGTGTATTTATACCATTAAATGAATCAATTGATTCTTCTTTAAAAATGTATGTACCTGTACCACCTTCATTCTGAATTGTTTTAAAATTAGTTATCCCATTTCCAATTGAAATTCTACCTTTTGGACCTGTATTAAATCTACCTTCTTTAGTAGTTATTCCAAATGAACATATCCCCATTAATTGTTAAAATTTCATCAATTTCCAAAATTCTGTTCTTGCCATCATTGCCAAATTTTGAGAGGTAATAATCCAACGTAAAAAAACTTGTGTTTAAATTTGTAATCAATATGGGGTAAAAAGAGTTGTAAAGGAACACTAATATTGTTACACATATAACAACAGCAATAATTGGATAGGTTATTTTTCTTTCTTTATCTCTTTTTAGTTCCTAAAGAGTGCTCTTCTTTTTGCTTTTCATTTAATTTTTTTTAAAATCTGTTGTTGGTTATTCTATTTCTGGTGGTCCTTCTGATCCTCCATAATAATCACAACTAAACATTTTTATTTAATGTTATTTTATTTTTTTAATAATTATTTATATTTTACAATTTAGTTTATTTATTTAATTTTTGAAACAAAAACTTTGAATACCTATTTAAACTACTGGGTATGAAGCCTATAATTTATAATTTAATATTGTATTAGTAATTTAGATCGCAAGTTATAAATATAAGAATGAAAAAAAATAGATTATTAATATTTACCATAGTAGCAATACCGCAATTGTTATTTCTATTTCTTGACATTAAAATATAACCATCAATACCCCATGAAGTACCTAAATTGAAAGTAATTGTGTAATATGTTAGTAAATGTGTTTTTGTGATATAAAATAAGTTGTAATTATATATTTAACATACCCCATGAATTTTTGACAATATAATAATCATTTGAATCAGCTGATGGAGCAGAACCTGAACCATAACCTACAACTAAAACACCATGATCCAATTGAGTTGATGAACATGCTTTTTCATAATAAACACCTGATGTATATAATTGGAATGAATTGTGTGAAGCATCAATAGCAACTGAAACTGGGTTAACATTTGCAGCTGAAACTAATGAAGTTTCTGAACCAGATGTAACATTTTTGTATGATGAAAGAGTTGCACCAACATTTTTACTGTTGAATTTACATTTACCATCAGCAGCAGTATATTCATATGAAGCTTCAGTATCAATACCTTTATTTTCAATAATGTATTCGAATGCTAATGTCATTAAACCACCATCACAACCACTGTTTGCTTTTGAACAATCAATTAAATTTTGTTCAGATAATGAGACTAAATTGTTACCTGCTAATTTGTGGGCACCTTCAGTTGAACCAGTAGTTGAGAATGACCAACAACCACCACATTGTCCTTGATTTTTGATTGGTGTTACAGCACCTTCAGTTCTAATTACAAGAGTGGTTTACCACGAATGTTAGTAACAGCACCATTATAAATTTATAAAAAAATAATAATAATTAATAATTTACCTCCAATCTTTTTGAGCAGCAGCGACACCATTACCAAATGTAACTTCTTGTTGAGTACCAATGATTGATGAAGCATCAAATGGAGTACCTAAATAATTTGATCTATATTCTTCATTGGTAATATCAGCAAATACATTTAAACCCAATACAGTTTCACTTCCTTTTGAATTCCATTCATTAACATAATCCATATTTGCTTTGAAAATGTTATAACGTGTTGAAAATTCTTCACTTGCATATGATCTTTGATTAGCAATCATCCAATTGGTAAATGCAGTACGGTATTCAACTTCTGATAATTGTTGTTTAGCAGTTGCAACACTGACTAATAAAACACATAACATTGATAAAACTTTCATTGTGTGGATATATATATATATTTAATTTATTATTTGTAGATAATAATAAGGAATAGTAAAAAAGTAAAGAGTATAAAATAATGAATATGAAAAAAAAAAAAATTAACTTTTTAAATGGGTTGGTATCTTTGCAATTGTAAAAATAAAAAAAAATAAAATTTAAAATATCGCATGTGACATCTGTTTAGAATAGTTTTTCAACTTTTACATTACACATTTTTGTGTTAACTTTCAATAACACTGGGTTTTAATTGTCTCTACCAGTAAAAATATTTGCATAACACGAAAATAAATTTTTATTTTAGATATTATCAAATTTACAAAATAAATACACTCTTGATATGTATACACGAAATTTGATGAACACTGTAAATGTTTAAAATTTTTGATCACACAAACGAAAATTCTTTTTTTTTTTTTTGTGAAAACTTTTTCCGAAATTTGTTTTCTTTTACCAACCAAAACCTATTATTAATATGATATTATCACGAGTATATAAATGTAATTAATTGTTGTTGATGTTGATTTAAAGTCACAGTTCAATAAATATGGTTTACATTATTCAAAATGCACCACAATACAATAACAGGTATGGATGTTCAAATGAAAATCTATCATTTTTACAAATTAATAGTAACCAACATAACAATGGTAACACAAATTCAAACTAATGTTGTTTAATAGTTTAAATATTATTTCGATGGTCAACATGTTTATCATAATTTTAATGGTTCATCTTTAGGTTATAAAAATAAAAAAAATAAAATAAACAATACACATTTTGTAACGAATATATGACAATATTTTTGATAATTTGCAGTGTTGTATATTTTTATTATAATGTTGACAGTATTGTAAAACAACAGATATTGGATGATATTAATAATATGTATTAACAATGTCTACGACGACGTGCAATATCAATATCAACATTGATTACATTTACATTTCTACCACCATCACCACAACATGGATTACAAATTGGACGACAACATGGATTAAAACCACAACCACCATCAAACAATGATAATACATTGTTACCACCATTACCACCACTTGAAATTATTGATCCACTCGAAATTGATGCACCATTTGAATTGGATTTTGGTGAAATACTTTGAATACATCCTGTAAATACGAATTTTAAGCAGTTGTTAGAAATTATATAAAAATAATAACACATCTGCATTTATAATAATATTTACCTAAAATAGTCATTTTGAATTATAGTTTATATGTATGTTTTATTATTTGTAGTTTATTATTTGTATTTAATTGCAAATGAAAATGAAAAATTATAAAATTTTATTCTATTATTTATACAAATTTAAATTGGTTGATCTAGTTATATAAAAATAGTAAAAATTAAATAAAATACAAATTTAAATGTGTGTGTTTTTTCGAAATATGATTCAAACATAATATATAAATTTGTGTAGAGATGATATGGGTAGGTGATATGCAATGTGTTTTTGTAATTTTATCTTTTAATAAACACAATATCACAAATACATGTTTGTGGGGGGGGGG
>JACAFY010015046.1:0-12500 GCA_015252635.1 Dictyostelium capitatum | reverse complement strand
TTGTTTTTATCAATTTACAATTAGTTCAAAATATGCTTGTAAAACATATAATTCAACACAAACACCTACACCAAGCCAAAAAAAAATCACCTGTCAATTATCAAATAATGGTTCATTGACAATTAATAGTACATCACCAATTCAATGTGTAGGTGATAAGGAAACATATTGTAACACTAGTACTGGTGTTTCATGTAATGCCCATGATGATTCTTATTCAATTGATGGGCCAATTACATGTACAACGTTTGCATCAATTAATTCACCTTCTTCAATATCATGTTATGGCAATAACATTAAATGTGATTCATTATATGTTGAATGTTCTTTTTATAGTAAAAAATCACCAAATTTAATTGTTAATGGGGTAATAGTTAAATCAAACCAATACGATTCCGCCACTACATCACTAAATTCATCATCAACTCTAGTAATATTTCAAAACATTGAAACAATTTCAATTTTAATTATTTCAATAACATTGTTGTTTATATAACAATAATTAGTTTATTTATTTGATTAATAAAATTTATTTCAAATAACAATCATCATAATCAAATTTAAATTATTTTATTGTAGTATTTATTTATTTTTTAAACTCTTAGGAAATCAAGAATTATTTTTTACTTTGCTCAATTTTAAGATTTCTTTCAAGAAAAAATTGGGTTTTTTTTTTTTTTTAAATGTTTGTGTCAAATAAAAAAAGGATAGCGTCCATTTACATAATAAACACACAAAAAATGAAATCAATATTATTTGTAATAATTTTTATTATCAGTTTAGTAAATTCACAATCAATTGCATTACAAGAATGTATTTTTGAAATCGATAATTATAAAATTGATTTATCACCAATAAAAGGGTATTTATCATTATTACTATATATTGGTTAAATGACATTAATAGTGGTTAATTAATAAATGTACTAATCAAAATTAAATTTAAATAGTCAATCAATTGAAGCATCACTTTATTATCCAAGATATGGTAGATTTGATGTAAATTTTATTTATTTTTATATTGAAATATTATAAAAAGATTAATCATATTCTAAATCTATATATTTTTTTTTTTTTTAGTATTATTTTTCACTATGTTCAACAAATCAATATTGTATTCATCATGTTACAGGTATTACTAGTACTCAATCATGTCAAACATTGGGAATTACAGACTATGTAATTGGTAGTATTGGAAATGGTAGTTATATAATTAATTCATATGGTAATTTAGTAATTACATATTATAATTCGGGTGAACAATCAACTCCTACTTCTGTATGTGCTGGTGGTTATAGACGTTCGAGTTATGAATTAATATGTGATCCAAATGTAGAATATTTGGCTCAGTATTTAGATTTAACTGATGGATGTTTTATCAATTTACAATTAGTTCAAAATATGCTTGTAAGACATATAATTCAACACCAACACCAACATCAACACAAACACCAACACCTTTTCCAACAACAATACGAAATAACCAAAGAGTTATATGTGAATTATCAAATAATGATCAATTGACAATTAATAGTACATTACCAATTCAATGTATAGGTGTAAAAGGATCATATTGTAATATTGGTGGTGGTGTTACATGTAGTGATAATTCATTTGATGGATCAGTTACATGTATAACATATGGAGCAATTGATTCACCTACTTCAATAACATGTATTGGTAATAACATTGAATGTAAATCATTTTTTACTGAATGTTCATTTAATAAGAGTGTATCTTCAAATTTACTTGTTAATGGTGAAATAATTTCATCAAACCTATACGATTCTACAATTAAAGTACGATCATTATCAAATTCGTCACCAACCCTAGAAATTTTCAAAAACATTGTAACAATTTCAATTTTAATTATTTCAATGTTCTTTTTTGTATAACAACAATTAATTTATTTGATAAATAAAATTTATTCAAATCACATTCAGCCAAAACTTTTTATTTATATAAATACATGTAATATCTATTTTTTATTGAAATTGATGAAAATCTGATTTTTTTTTACATTTGGGATCACAAGAATATTTTATTTTTCTCAATTTTAAAAAAAAAAACAATTCTCATCAATTCACTCACTTAAAATGATAATGAAATCAATAATATTTGTTGTAATTCTTATTATCAGTTTAGTAAATTCACAATCTTCTAATGGAGATTGTATTTATAATGGTATTGATTATTCAAATCTTAGAAATAGTAATGGATATTCAGCATTAAGTTTAGCATCTGGTAATAATCAAGCTGGGAAATATAGATTCTATTGGAATGTTTGTGGTAATATCACCTCAAAATGTAATTCTGATGATGCATCTGCATGTCAAATAACAGTTGGTTCAACATATGCTCCAACAACAGTAGGAATGATTACTCTTGGTTCATTTTCGAATGGTTCAAAAACAAATGAAACTGATTTAACATATAGCACAAATTCATCACCATGTTCAAATGGTGCTGTTTACAGATCATTCGATATCAATTTAGTTTGTAGTACTGGTCAATTAGTTATTAGTGATGTTTCAGAAAATTCAAAATGCCAATATACTGTTACGATGTCAGGTTTAGCCGCTTGTGGTAACCAAACTCAAATACCAACACCAACATCAACACCAACTCAAACAGCAACACCAACTCAAGCACCAATTAATGGAGATTGTATTTACAATGGTATTGATTATTCAAATCTTAGAAATAGTAATGGATATTCAGCATTAAGTTTAGCATCTGGTAATAATACAGGAGGAAAATATATATACTATTGGAATGTTTGTGGTAATGTAACTTCAAAATGTAATTCTGATAATGCAGCTGCGTGCCAAATACCAATTGGTGTATCAAGTGCTCCAACAACAGTAGGATTAATTACTCAAGGTTCATTTATGCATAGAACAAATACAAGTGAAATAGATTTAACATACAGTACAAGGACGTCACCATGTTCAGGATTTTTTTACAGATCATTTGATATCAGTTTAATTTGTAGTGCTGGTCCATTAGTTATTAGTGGTGTTTCAGAAAATTCAGAATGTCAATATACTGTTACAATGTCAGGTTTAGCTGCTTGTGGCAATCAAACTCAAATACCAACTCAAACACCAACACAACCACCAATTAATGGAAATTGTATTTACAATGGTGTTGATTACTCAAATCTTAGAAATAGTAGTGGATATTCATCATTAAGTAGTAATCCAGTTGGAAAATATAGATTCTATTGGAATGTTTGTGGTAATATCCCATCAAAATGTAATTCTGACAATGCATCTGCATGTCAAGTAACAGTTGGATCAACTCATTCTCCAACAATAGTAGGGATGATTAATCTTGGTTCATTTTCAAATAATTCAAATGAAATAGATTTAACATACAGTACAAATTCATCACCATGTTCAAATGGCGCTGTTTATAGATCATTTGATGTAAAATTTGTTTGTGGTACTGGTCCATTAGTTATTAGTAGTGTTTCAGAAAATTCAAAATGTCAATATACTGTTACAATGTCAGGTTTAGCCGCTTGTGGTAATCAAACTCAAATACCAACTCAAACACCAACTCAAACAGCAACACCAACTCAAGCACCAATTAATGGAAATTGTATTTACAATGGCGTTGATTACTCAAATCTTAGAAATAGTAGTGGATATTCAGCATTAGGTTTGGCATATGGTAATAATCCAGCAGGAAAATATAGGTACTATTGGAATGTTTGTGGTAGTGTAACTTCAAAATGTAATTCTGATAATGCATCTGCATGTCAAACAACAGTTGGATCAACATATGCTCCAACAATAGTAGGAATGATTACTCTTGGTTCATTTTCGAATTACTCATACACAAATGAAACAGATTTAACATATAGTACAAATTCATCACCTTGTAATGGTAATATATTTAGATCATTTGATATTAAATTAATTTGTAGTGCTGGTCCATTAGTTATTAGTGATGTTTCAGAAAATTCAAGATGTCAATATAGTGTTGTAATGTCAGGTTTAGCCGCTTGTGGTAATCAATTACCAACACCAACTCAACCAAAAATATCATGTGAATTATCAAATAATGAATTAACAATTAATAGTACATCATTAATTCAATGTGTAGGTGTTGGAAATACATTTTGTAATATTGGTAGTGATGTTACATGTAGTACAAATCAAATTAATGGTCCAATAAATGGATCAATTACATGTACTAAAAATGCAACAATTTATTCACCTTCTTCAATATCATGTATTGGTAATAACATTAAATGTAATTCATTATATGTTGAATGTTCAGTTGGTAATCAATCGACAAATTTGCTCGTTAATGGTGTAATAATAAAATCTAATATATATGATTCTACCACTACATCATCAAATTCACCAACTACTCAAACACCAAATGAAAATGATCAATCATCAAATTCATCATCAACCCTATTAATATTCAAAAACATTGTAATTTCAATTTTAATCATTTCAACAACAATGTTGTTTTTATAAACATTTAATCTATTTGATAAATAAAATATATATCAAATTCACTACCAACCTATTGAATAACAATAAGATAAATAAAATTATTTTATAAAATCATTCAAAGGAAGATCCCTTTGTTTATATAACAACAATTAATTTATTTGATAAATAAAATTTCTTGTATAATCTATTTTTTATTGAAAATTTATAAAAATCCGAAAATTTAATCGCTCGGGAATTCAAGAATTATTTTTTTTAAAATAAAAAAAAACATGTCTGGTCAATTCACTCACATAAAATGATGATGAAATCAATAATATTTGTTATAATTCTTATTATCAGTTTAGTAAATTCACAATCTTCTAATGGAGATTGTATTTATAATGGTATTGATTATTCAAATCTTAGAAATAGTAATGGATACTCATCATTAAGTGCAGCATCTGGTAATAACCCAACTGGGAAATATAAATTCTATTGGAATGTTTGTGGTATTGCCACACCAAAATGTAATTCTGATAGTGCATCTGCATGTCAAATAATAGTTGGTTTATCAAGTGCTCCAACAACAGTAGGAATGATAGCTCTTGGTTCATTTTCAAATATTCAAATGAAATAGATTTAACATACAAAACAAATTCGTCACCTTGTGGTGGTTATATATTTAGATCATTTGATATCAATTTAGTTTGTGGTGTTGGTCCATTAGTTATTAGTGGTGTTTCAGAAAATTCAAAATGCCAATTTTCTGTTACAATGTCTGGTTTAGCCGCTTGTGGTAAACAAATTCAAATACCAACTCTAACACCAACTCAAACTCAAACACCTACCCAAGCACCAAATCAACCAAAAATAACATGTGAATTATCAAATAATGAATTAACAATTAATAGTACATCATTAATTAAATGTGTAGGTGTTGGAAAAACATTTTGTAATATTGGTAGTGATGTTACATGTAGTACAGATTCATTTAATGGATCAATTACATGTTCTAAAAGTGCATCGATATATTCACCCTCTTCAATATCATGTATTGGTAATAACATTAAATGTAATTCATTATATGTGAATGTTCATTTGGTAATCAATCGCCAAATTTACTCGTTAATGGTTCAACAGTTACATCAAACATATACGATTCTACCGCTACATTATCACCAACAACACCAAATGAAAATGGACAACCAATAAATGATCAATCATCAAATTCATCATCAACCCTATTAATATTCAAAAACATTGTAATTTCAATTTTAATCATTTCAACAATGTTGTTTTTATAATTAATCTATTAAATAAATAAAATTTATTTTTCAAATTATTCCCTATATATATTGTAGTTTATGTCTGTGTTGTTTTCAATATCGAAATAAAACACATGTGTATTATCAATCATCCATCATATTTGGTTTACAATATATTGTAGATTGGGTGTGAATGTGATAACATATACATAGATATAATATAAATGTGATAACATAATTTGCTAAATTTCATTTTTTTTTTTTTTTTTTTTTTTAAAAAAAAAAAAACGTTTTTTTGGTTTGAAATTTGTATTTAAATGATCCTGCAGGAAAATATAGATTCTTTTGGAATGTTTGTGGTAGTGCCACATTAAAATGTAATTCTACTACTACATCTGTATGTCAATATTCAGTTGGTGAAACAGGTGCTCCAACAACAGTAGGAATGATTGATCTTGGTTCATTTTCAAGTAGTTATTATACAAATGGAACATATTTAACATACAATACAAATTCGTCACCATGTTCAGGTAATGTTTTTAGATCGTTCGATATCAGACTAGTTTGTAGTGCTGGTCCATTAGTTATTAGTGGTGTCTCTGAAGATTTAAAATGTAGATATGGTGTTCCAATGTCAGGTTTAGCTGCTTGTGGCAATCAAACCCAAATACCAAATCCAACACAAACACAAACACCAACTCCAACACAAACATCAACTCCAACACAAATATGTAAAAGTAATTGTGGTGGATCAAATAATGGATATTGTTCATCTTCAGGATGTGTTTGTTATCCACCATGGGTTGGTATTGATTGTTTATCAAAAGTAATTATAGTTCTACCACCATTAGTAAATAATTCAGATCCTACAGTTGAAATTCCTGTTGGTAGTAGTGGTGAAGGTAATACATCAAGTCAACCAAAAATAACATGCGAATTATCAAATAATGAATTAACAATTAATAGTACATCATTAATCAAATGTGTAGGTGTTGGAAATACATTTTGTAATATTGGTAGTGATGTTACATGTAGTACAGATTCAATCAATGGATCAATTACATGTACTAAAAGTGCAACAATTTATTCACCTTCTTCAATATCATGTATTGGTAATAACATTAAATGTAGTTCATTATATGTTGAATGTTCAATTGGTAAACAATCCCCAAATTTACTCGTTAATGGTGTAGTAGTTAAATCAAACGTATATGATTCTACCAATACATCATCAAATTCACCAACTACTCAAACACCAAATGAAAATGACCAATCATCAAATGATCAATCATCAAATTCATCATCAACCTTATTAATATTCAAAAACATTGTAATTTTAATTTTAATCATTTCCATAACAATGTTGTTTTTATAAACATTTAATCTATTGGTAAATAAAATATATATCAAATTCATTTCCAACCTATTGAATAAAGATAATTATTTTTTTTTGATAAATATAATTATTTATAAAATATAAAATACAAATAATGTACAACAAATAACAATGTAATTGTGTGTCAAATTTGTAAACTAATTTACATACACAATATTTTTCAAATTAAATTTTATTTATAACAACCAAAACTTTTTATTTATATCTATTTTTTTATTGAAATATTATTTGGCGAAATCTGACTTTTTCTAACTCTTGGGATCACAAGAATATTTTTTTATATTTTAAAAAAAAAACATTTCTATTTAATTCACTCACATAAAATGATGAAATTAATAATATTTGTTGTAATTCTTATTATCAGTTTAGTAAATTCATAAACCATATTCCTTTTCATTACAACTGAAATTTCTTTGGATCTTCAGCATGTTTTTAAGTTGGTCGTCTTATTGGTGGTAAATTTCTCTTAACATCTATTTTTTTTTGAAAAATTTAATATCTCAGGAATTCAAGAATTATTTTTTTAAAAACAAAAATATTTTATTTTTTTCAAATTTAAAAAAAAAAACCACACCAATTCACATAAAATGAAATCAATAATATTTGTAATAATTCTTTTTGTCAGTTTAGTAAATTCACAATCTTCTTATGGAGATTGTATTTATAATGGTATTGATTATTCAGGTCTTAGAAATAATAGTGGATATTCAGCATTAAGTGTAGCAACAGATAATAATCCAGCTGGAAAATATAAATACTATTAGAATATTTGTGGTAGTATCACTTCAAAATGTAATTCTGATAATGCATCTGCATGTCAATATTGGGTTGGTACAACAAGTGCTCCAACAATAGTAGGAATGATTACTCTTGGTTCATTTGCAAAAAGAAATTATTCAAAAGATATAGGTTTAACATACAGAACAAATTCGGCACCTTGTAGTGGGTATATATTTAGATCATTTAATATCAGTTTAATTTGTAGTGCTGGCCCATTGGTGATTAGTGATGTTTATGAAGATTCAAAATGTCAATATGGTGTTGTAATGTCAGGTTTGGCCGCTTGTGGTAATCAAACTCAAACTCAAACACCAACACAAACACCAAATCAACCAAAAATAACATGTGAATTATCAAATAATGAATTAACAATTAATAGTACATCATTAATTAAATGTGTAGGTGTTGGAAAAACATTTTGTAATATTGGTAGTGATGTTACATGTAGTACAGATTCCATTAATGGATCAATTACATGTACTAAAAGTGCAACAATTTATTCACCTTCTTCAATATCATGTATTGGTAATAACATTAAATGTAGTTCATCATATGTTGAATGTTCATTTGGTAATCAATCGCCAAATTTACTCGTTAATGGTGCAACAGTTACATCAAACATATACGATTCTACTACATCATCATCAAATTCACCAACAATTACCCAAACACCAAATGAAAATGATCAATCATCAAATTCATCATCAACCCTATTAATATTCAAAAACATTGTAATTTCAATTTTAATCATTTCAACAACAATGTTGTTTTTATAAATAATTAATCTATTTGATAAATAAAATATATTTTTCAAATCATTCCCATATATTATAATTTATATTAATTATCAGTTGTTTGTTCAATAATATTCTAACCATTCAAATCAATCTCATCACAGAGATTATCCATTATTTCGTTGTGCTCTTTGCATTTATAAAAAATAAAAAGTAACAATAATTGTTATGCTGTATGTTTATGTTTGGTTTACTATTCATTTATTAATATTATCGCTTTTTTGAATACTGTATTTTATATATGTGTGTATATTATTGATTATTTTACAAGATGTTGTTATTGCTGTTGTTGTTGTTGTTGTTGTTATTGTTGCTGTTGCTGTTGCTATTATTTAAATAAATTCCGATGCATTGTTATATATTGGTAATTCAACACCTAATCTTGAAGTCATATACCTGTAAATTATAAATTACAATTAATATTAGTACCGATATTATATATTAATAAATTTGAAATGCTGCTAAAATAAACAGTAATTAATTACCTCATTACTATTGCTGATAAAATTGGAATTGTAACATTATCATCAATCCAATTTGGATTGAATAATTCGACCAATGTTGCACTTAGTGATCCCCAAAATGCAATATGTTCACCTAAATCTTGATTGTAAAACATTACATAACTGAGAAAGAAACATACCAAAAACATACTGACGCTACCTTCTAAACTTTTACCATATATTTTTGTTCTACCATAAGAAATACCAACTAATGCAGCAGTGAAGTCACCAATTATTAAAAATAGCATTGCTGAACAAGCTATCAATGGATGAAAGAAGTAAATACTAATTGTACTACCCAATACATAAAAAAATACACCATTCATTCTATCTTTTTCTTTTTCTCTCATCATTCCACCATATGTTTTAACACAAAATTCTTGAACTGCAGGTACGTTTAATCTTAACATTTCCCATATAAAATAAATTGATGTAATTGTTCCCATTATCATTACTGCTAATTGTGTTGTGAAAAATGTTGTATAATTTAAACCTAATAAATATATTATTGGTATTATCGCTCCTGAAAAATGAAATGATTTTCTCTTTGATTCTTTTATAACTCTAGGAATTCTCTTTGCTGCAACCCCAATGTTTCTTAGGAATTGTTTTGTATTAAATGCCATCGACTCTGTTGCTGGTTTTTTATTTATTGTCATTTCTAGAAAATGTGTTTTATATGTATATATATATTTATTATTATTATTTATTATTTATTATTTATAATTATTATTATTATTATTATTTATTAATTAATGTTTCTATGTTTCTTTTTTGAATTTTATGTAATTTCAATAAAAAAAAAAAATTCTGTTGGGTGTGTTTTTAAATTAATTTTTTTATTTTTTTATTTTTTTTTCGAATATAAAGTTTCAAAGATTTTTTTGTCATATGAGAGACGACGACGTTTAAAATCCAATGTGTATTGTGTAATCCTTTTTTTCCCATATCCCAAAATTAAATGAAATAAATAATGATAAATACAATAGTGATAATAAATGACTATAATAATAAAGTGTTAATTTATATATTGTATATTTTTTTTTTTATTTCTTTTCTTTTTTTTTTGTTTTTTAATAGTTTTCACAATTAATCAACTTTAATTGTGTCTAATTTTGTTTATCTTTAAAACAAAGTCAGAATTGGTTATGTTGTAAAAATTGATGGTGACGTTATTATTTTTCATTAAATTTTAATAACGTCATCGAAGCTTTCTTCAAGTGTATTCCTTTTTTCCCACGTCCAAAATTAAATGAAATAATGATAAATACAATAGTGATAATAAATGACTATAATAATAAAGTGTTAATTTATATATTGTATATTTTTTTTTTTTATTTCTTTTCTTTTTTTTTTTTTTTAATAGTTTTCACAACCAACTAATTAACTTTGTGTCATTCTATCCATTTGTTTTAGATTATGTTGTAAAAATTGATGGTAATGTTATTATTTTTCATTATATTTAATATCGTCATCGAACTCGAAGTAGCTTTCGTCAAGTGTGTTCACTTGAACTAAACCTTCTTCTCCACCAGTTGCAAATGTCTTACCATCTGGAGTGAAACAAATTGAATGAACTGGACCAATATGACCAATTAAACTACCTAATTCATCACCATAAACAATATGGAAAAATCTAACTTTGAATTGGGATGCATCTACTTTAGATGTTGTTACAGATTCTGCTGATTGACCACCACCAAGAATAACATGTGGTTTTAATGGTGAAATACCAGCTGCATTAATTGGACGACCAGTATCAAAAGTTTTAAGAAGTTTTAATGTTTTTGTATCATATAACTGTAAATTAAACCAATTCGATTAATATCATATGCATATATGGTCAATTGTTGATGTAACCATATGGTTTGTACTTACTTTAGCAGTACCATCTTTTGAACAAGTCATAAACATGATTCTATGTTTAGTCCATTCTACTCTAGTTACTAATTTATTATGATCAAGGATAGTTTTAATGAGTTCTCTTTTTTCTGTACAATAGATACGAACGGCACCATCTTCACATGAAGCGAAAATAGTTTTATTTAATGGACCCCATGTTGCTTGTGTGATTTTACATTGTGGTGATGGTAAAGTATATGATTTATGGACTGTAAAAAAAAGAATTTTTAGACTATTAATATATTATTCATTCTTTAACGATCTACCTATATTATACTAATATCCTAATAAATTCTCCATACATTTTCTGACATCGTCTTTTTCAAAATTAAAAACATGGATTGTAGCTTGACAACCCATAACTTGATCTGTAACAACTAAAATTTGTTTATCACCTTGTGAAAATTCAATTGAACGTGCTGATACTTCAAAATCTGTTGAATCTAAAACTCTACCTGATTGGACATCCCAAACTTTTGCTTTAGCATCTGCTGAAGCTGTAATTAAATATTTTGAATCCTCTATAATAATGTGATATTAATGTTGTTTGTTTGTTTGTTTTGTGATTGTTGGTGTAGTTGAAGTAGTTGTTGTTGAATGGTAGTTTGAAGTAATAATTGAAAAAATTGACATAAATCCATTTTGGTATGTTTAATTTGATGATTTCAATTTTTGATAATGTTGATATAAATAATAATAACATTGTTAATATTCAAATATCTATGTATTATCTAAACCTATATATGACCAATAAATTACTACTACATACGTGAAACATCAATAGCATAAACTACACCACCACATACATATGAACCAATTCTTTCACCATTTGAAGTGTACCATAATGATACAAGTTTATCTTTAGCTGCTACAAATAAAAGGTCACCTTCACGATTGAATAAAACTTGAGTAATTGGTCTTTCATGAAGACGGAGTGCGATTGGTCTCTGTTGTTGTTATTGTTGAAATTATTATGGTTGTGTTGATATTATGGTTGATTTAAATTTGAATGTGTATTATGTATATGTGTGAAATGAAGAATTAGTAATCAATAATGCAAATTTAATATATAATAGTGGTTTGTCTATTATTGTGCGTTTATTATTTATATGAAAATAGTCATAAAATCGTTCACTAACACCAATATTATTGTTGTTACTACCACTAATATACTCTAATATTGATGTTTTATGTGTACATGTTTATTTTCATTCATCCCATATGATAATGATCATTACCATTTTTTGTTTGTGCTATATATAAATGATTTGAAAATCTAAAGAAAAAAAAAAAAAAAAAAAAAAAAATTTAAATTTTTTTATAAAAAAAAAAAATAAAAATTTTTTAAATAAAAAATTTTATTTTTTTAATAAAAAAAAAAAAAAAAAAAAAATTTAATTTTTAAAA
>JACAFY010015036.1:0-17391 GCA_015252635.1 Dictyostelium capitatum | reverse complement strand
TTTTTATATATTGTTAAATAATTTTTAATAAACACACAAAAAAAAACACAACCCAATTTTTTTTTTCTTCAAAATTTTACCCCACCCACACAGTGTTTTTTTATTTTTTTTTTTTTTTTTTTTAATAATGAATTATTTTTTATTGTAATTTTAATTATTCATATTAATTTATTGAAATTCATAGTAAAATAATAATACAATATTGTTTATAAATAGAATTTATAAAACGGATAAATTAATTAAAGTAATAATGACAGAACAAAAATGTCAATCAACTATATTACCAATGCATTGTTTACATGGTATATTTTTAGAAGGTACAATTAATATTGAAAAAGGAAAATTCCATAAAGAATCATTAACAATGTTTAAAGGAAACATATTGAAATTCACACAACAATTAGAAACAATGGAAAAGAAATATCCAGAATCAAGATTAGGTGGTAGTTTAAGTTTTAGTAGTGATATTTGGAATCAAATAACTGATCGTGTACCAAAACCAATTGGATTAAAATCAATTAATACATTATCAGATTACATACCAAATACAACTCAACATGATATGTTAATTCATATTATATCAGATAGATTTGATACATGTTTTAAATTAGCACAAGATACAATTGATAATTTTGGATCACAATTTAAAGATGTTAAAGAAATACATGGATTTCGTCGTATTGAAGAAAGGGATTTAACAGGTTTTATTGATGGTACTGAAAATCCTGATGGTAATAAATTAAGATCATTATATGGTTTGGTACCTGAAGGTAAACAAAATGAATTTGGTAGTTATGTATTCACTCAAAGGTTTGCTCATAATTTAGTAAAATGGAATCAAGAACCTGTACCAAGACAACAAGAAATTATTGGTAGAACAAAAAATGAATCTGAAGAAATACCAAGAGATAAAAGACCAGTTGATTCACATGTATCAAGAACAGATTTAAATGAAAATGGTGTAGATTTAAAAATTATTCGTCAATCATTACCATATGGTGATATAACTGGTATTAAAGGTTTATTCTTTATCTCTTATTCAACTTCATTAAATAACATTGAAAAACAATTAGAAAGTATGTTTGGTAAATCATCTGACCATAAAAAAGATTTACTATTAAATTACACTACTCCAGTTACTTCAAGTTTTTATTTTTGTCCTTCAAAAAAAGAATTATTAAATTTATAAAAAAAAAATAAAAATAATAGTACACCTACATGCATACATTCACACACACACACACACATACACTAATAATAACTTAACTAATTCTAAGAATAATTAAATTTATAAAAATAAAAGTATACACATAAACACTACTATTAACATATAACTAATACTAAGAATTTTTTATTTTTTTTTATGGAACAATTACAAAACCACTATTTGGAATACATAAAATATTTTTTGGATTACAACTATGACCACCCCAAGATTTATCAAATGAACCATCTTGTAAATTATATGATTGAATGATATCAACTTTTTGTTTATGTGAAGAACCAGATGATAAATGTTTAATTTCATTACCACCTAATCCAGATGATGAACCAGAGCCTGAACCAGATAATGAACCTGAAGATTGTCCAGATAATGAACCAGAGGATTGTCCAGTACCAGATGAAGATTGACCAGAACTTTCAGATGAAGAAGTTGGTGCTTCTTTTTTTGAAGCATATGGTACTTCAACATAAATATGAGTTTTAGATAATGCTAATGAACCAGGTAAACCAGATACTTCACCATTGAATAAACCAATTAATGGAATTTTAGTAACAATTGAACCATCAGTTGTAATTTGAATAATCATATCACCTTTATATGATGGGACTGAAACGTAAATTTCATTTGATTCTGAAATTGTTATACCATTATATGCAATTCTATCATCAGCTTCAATTGGTGAAATTGATTTAAATGATTTTTCTGATGGGTTATAAATAAATATTTCAGATATATCAGTAATCCAAATATTACCATTACTATCACCTGCTAAACCATTTGTAATATTAAATGATGGATTTGTAATAATTTCTTGTAATTCACCATTCTTTATACCATATACAAATATACCAATTGTATAAGTGAAATCACAATAAATATTTACTGATGATACATATACTTTTTGATTAACAGTATCAACATTCATTTTAGTTAGACCACAACCTAATTTATTTTTTGAATTTGTTTTTAAATTATTCCAATAACCTTTAACTTGACCTGATGAACTTGATAAAAATATACCTTGATGTGAATCTAATAATAATAAATTTGAAGAATCAATGAATCCCATATCAACTGGTACACATCTTTCTGAACTATTACTTGTTAAATATGTTGTATAATTATAAATTGATTCACCACTTGTTGAAAATTCATAAAATTGATTTGGATTTAATGATGTTGGATCTGTAATTAATAAATTACCACTTTGAAATTCACCATTACTACCACCACCACTATCACTATCATCATTTGAACTATCACTATCACTACTACTTTGTTCATCATGATGATGATGTTTCTTTTCTACAATTGTTTGTGTTGTTTTTTCATCCAACAATGACATTGAATATTTTTCAATTTTATTTATTGAAACTGATAATATATTTGAAATAAATAAAGTTAAAAATAAAGAAATAATAATTAATTTCATTTTTTTTTTATTTCTATTTTTATCTTTATCTTTATGTATGTGATTATGGTTTGTGTGATTGATAATAAAACAAAACTTTTAAGTTTTTTTACACAAAAATAAAAAAAAAAAAAATCATAAAAATGTACAGAAATCTAATCAGACAATTCTTTTTAATAACCGACAATGATTTATTAGCCATCATTTTTTTTTTTTTTCATATGCATAAATCTCAAAGTCTCACACTACAACCACATACTTTAAGACACACCCACATTAACACACACATTTAATTTTTATTCTTTTTTATAAATTTATATGAATCTATATAAATTTGCAGAGACAAAAATTACCGGTTTTTTTTTCATTTTTTTATTTTTTTTTTTTTTTAAATTTTTAAATTTTTTTTCATTTTTTTTTTTTTTTTTTTGAATTTTGATGATCATACGTTATTATTGGCGTTAAACGAAAATATAAGAGAATGGATGACGAAATATTTAATAATCTAATTCAAAAGTTAAATTATAATATTAAAACTGAAGAACCAAATTCATTATTAAAGTTTTTACAAGTTTATAAATCAAATTTTACCGATGCAAATAGATTTATAACACCAAAACCAAAATCAACAAATGAATCAATATCAAAATCAATTCGTAATGAAATTATAACAAAGAAAATAATTCCATTAGATCAAGGTTACCATGGAAAATTAACAGATCCATTCATTCAAATCGCATTTAAAATATCTGATAAATTTTCAATTGATGAATATATATCATGTAGAGTTTTATATTCTGTTGTTGAACATGTAAGTAGTAACTCTGATTATCTCACTGATAGAGTATAAACACATACTCATGTACATATACTCATAACAACATACTAATATATATTTATACAAAAGAATTCAACTAGAGATGAAAATGAATTAATTGATTTATCAGAGAAATTTATTTATCAAAATAGATCAAATTATTTAAAATTTTTAACAGAAATTTTATATGTAAGTTTGAACAGTTAACAAATTCCAATATATATATATATATATATATATATATATATATATATTATAGATATATGTGTGTGTATTAATATTGGCTTTTTAAAATTTGCAGACATTACAAAGTGGTGATAATTTTAATGAAGATTCAAAAAAGAAATATATAATTCTACAATCATTTATTGGTGATTTAATATCAGAAACACAAACAACAGAAAAGAATTTATTACATATTTTAGTTAATACATTGGAAAAGAAATTAACAATTGATCAAAATACATTATCAAATCAATTAGAATGTTTTTATAGAATTAAAGAATGTATTCAAATTATTGAATGTTTATTTTTAATTTCAATTCAAGTATGTACATTTTTAAAATTATTATTATTTATATCAATATAGATAATATATACTAATTTCAAAACTTCTTATACAGTTTACAATTAAAGACAATATAATTAAATCATTTATTATAATATTAAACAAAATTGTTAAATTACAATGTCAAGATTCAATATTAAAGAAACCATTATTTGAAATGATGTTTACATTATATTTCACTATATTTTCAGTATTTGATAATGTAAAGAATAATATGGTTTATAATCCAATTGAAAAGAAATATACACATAATGAAATATCAACAATACCCGATATGTTAAATTGCATAAATGAAATTAAAGATAATGATCCATTAAAATATTCATTAATTGAACTTTATAATACTATTTTGGTAAGTACATGATTTATCATTATTATTTATATATTATATTTATATATTATATTTATATATTATATTTATATACTAATTACCAATGCTCATTACAGGTAACAAGAGAAACATCAGGTGATAAAATAATTCAAAATGATTCATATCAATATCTATTACAAGTTGTTGAAACATCAGAATTTAAATCATCACAATTAAACATTTTATTTTGTTCATTTATAAATATATTATCATGTAAACTCGTACCATATTTACAACAAAATACAAGTAAGTAATTCAGAGGTATTATTATTTATATATATATAAAAATAAATATACTAATATTAATGACTCTTTGAATTTCACAGATTTACAATTTAAAAATAATTATAATTTAGTATTATCAAGTATATTTGAAAATGGTGTAATCAATTCAAATGAATTTTGGAGATATTGTCAAGCAAATCAATACCTTCAAAATGCATGGGTTAGAATTGATGATAAAGAAATTATATCATCATTTAAATTAATGAGTTCATTGGCAAGACATAACACAAATGAAGTATTCAATTTTTTCGCAGGAAATATAGATAAATTTACATGGGCAAAATTATTTTTCAATTTTTCAGGTTATGCAAATACATTAACAAGTATCAATACAACAACTACAACAAGAATTAGTAATGGTGTTAATGGTAGTGGTAGTATTGGTGGTGTTGGTAATAATGAACAAGATAAACAACCAATTGAAATTACATTATCATCAGAAGATTCAGATGCATTAACATATATTTTCTTATTGATTTCAAGATTGGTTGAATCATCAATTCCAATAAGTAATTTATTTTTAAAGATTGGACCATTAATTGAATTATCATTTCAATTTGCAATTTCACCAAAATTAAATTCAAAATTGAAATCTGCAGCATTAAGTGTAATTACATCGTATTCATTATATTCACAATATCAAGTTATTATTTGGAGATTTATAAATCAAACTAGATTATTCGTTACAAGTTTAAGTGGTGGTAGTAATACAAGTTACACTCAACAATCATTAGAATTATTATTAAGTTTATTACATCAATCACCATACTTGTTTGATAAATCAAATATCATTGAATCTAGAAATTTAATTGGTTATCTTGATCAATGTATGGAATTATTTAATCAATTAAATAATAAATATTTTTCAGGTGGTCCAGATGAAAAATGGAAATTTGCATTAACATTAATTGAAATATTTGAATTTTCAATTCAACAATTTAATCAATCAATTTCAAATTATCAATTAGATAAACAACATCCAGTTTATAATTTATATGTTGAATTGAATAAATCAAATAGTAATTCAAAAACTTCATTGGAAAATATAATGAAAATTATTGAAATTGCAAATAACAATAATGACAATGGACAACAACAACAACAACAACAACAACAACAACAACAACAACAACAACAACAACAACAACAACAACAACAATTTGATTTATCAAATATTTGTGGTAATGGTGGTTTATCAAATGAAACATTTAATTTACTCATTGTAAAATGTTTAGATTTATTATTATTGATTTCAGATAATACAGTATACGATTTAGAATGTTCAAAACAATTGGTAACAAATTTAACAGCAATTGATAATTCAAAACCAATTGTATCAATTGCAAAATTAATTGATAATGAATTACAATCTATTTCATTACGTTCAATTAGATTAATTTATAGTTTTGAAACTTATACTCATAGAATATCAACTGTATTTGAAAAACATGATCCAGAATTAATATTGGAAAAATTCAATAAAATGATGGAATACAATGAAAGTAATTTCGAAGATTTCTCTGGTTCATTTTATCAACAACATACAAATTTTATAAAATATGCATCAAATTCAATTCAATGGGCAATTTCACAATTGATAATGTTATGTTTAACTGATGGATCATCAAAACGTTATACATTGGCACATTTCTTATTGGGTTGTTCAAGTGATAATTTATCAAAATCATTTAGTAGTGGTGGTGGTAATAGTAAAACATGTTTAACATTGATATTATCAAATGTAATGGATCCACAATTTGTTGAACGTTATCCACATCTTGTTGATTGTTATCATGAAATTATTTATAAAATGTCAAGTAATCAAGATACTTGGAAACCAATGATTCAATTCATTGGTAAATCATATCCTGAATATTACCGTAATTCATTGGTAATATTAAGAAATTCAATTGTATTAAATTCAACTAGCGGTAGTGAAAGAAGAATCGAAGCATTGGTATCAAGTTTATCATGGGTATTGAAAACATGTTCCATTTCAATTCAAAATGAATATTCAATTGATATGAAACAATTTTTATCAAATGAAATATTTCCGTCATTAACTTCATCAAATTCATTGATAATGAGTATTTCAACAATTAATATCATTTCATTATACAATACAATTCAATTTCAACCATTGGAAATTAATAAACCAAGAATATTCTCTGTTTATCCAAAATTATTAGAAGTTGCAAACATTGAAAATAAAGGTCAATTAAATATTCAAGTTGTTCAACAAATATTAGAATCTGATATTAATAATAGAAGATCAAACAACACTTCTTCTACCGATGGTACAAATGGTGTTAATAACAATGGTGGTAATGTTTATAATGAAATCCAAACAGAATTGGAAGAATGTTGTATAGTTAATTCAAATATTCAATTATATAATAGTAGATTACGTGCATTGGAAAGTTGGAAATCATTTACAAATATTTCATTATCTCAAAATACAATTGAAATTGAAACATTGGATGAATCATTATTGTTATCATTACTTCAAACAATTGTAAATGATTTTTCAAATGAACGTAATCCATTGGAATCATTATTATCAATTGGTTATACAATATTATTGATTTTATTTACATTGAAATCAAAAAAAGAAAACTTTCAACTTTTTCAAAATTTTAATGGTCGTAGTGATAATAATTTAATTGAACAAAAAATGAAATCAATTTTTGAAGGTTTATTATCAACTGTATTAAAATCACCACATCAATCAATTAGAGGTATAACATATACTTGTTTAATTCAATATTTAGATTTAACAATTATAAATGATCATAATAATCAAGATATTGGTGGTTATGGTAATGGTAGTGGTAGTGGTGGTAATCAACAAGAAGATTTTATAAATAATTTAAATATTAATTTAATTAGTAAAATTGAAGATAAATTCATTAGAATATTATCATCAGATTGTAATTCATTTTCACGTGGTTGGAGAATTACTGCAATTTCATGTTTGGAATCAATTCTTTCAATTGATAATTTATGTGGTCATCGTTCATTATTGTATCTTTCAAATAAAGGATTCATCATTAATATGATTAATGATACAACGAGTAAATATTTAAATCAAAATTGGGGAACTGTTGATTCAAAAGATTTACATGTTTATAAATCTCAAATGTCATTATTACTAAAAATATCTCAACAAATGGATGGTGTTCATTTATTAGTAAATAATAATTTAATTTCAACTTTTATTAAATCTCCATTTTTAAATTTTATTCCAACTGGTAAAATTATTGGTACTTTTTCAGATATATTATTACCAATTTTAAATTTATTTTCATCACTTTGTTGTAATTCAAATAATTCAAGTTCAACAAGTTCAACAACAACAACAACAACAACAACTACAACTTCAAATAATATTAGTGATGGTATAAATGAAGAAATATTTAATTTTATTTTAAATCATTCAGATTTATTCTTAATCATTTTATCAGATAATAATAGTAATACTTCATTCAAGGGTTTAAAATTATTAAAGGAAACTGTATTCTTATTTTCAAAAGTTTCAAATTTATTCTTTACTGGTAGCAACAGTAGTGAATCAAATATTAAATCAACACAATTTAATAAATTCCATTTTTGTTTAGTTAATTTATTAATTAAATATTCAAATGGTCAAAAGAAATTCATTGATTCAATTGAACCTGAAACCCAAGATGATGAAATATTAGTTGAAAAATTTGATTTTTCAAATGGAATTGGTCAACAACAATCGTCACATATCATTCATAATAATCATCATCACCATAACAATCATATTCATAATCATAATCACCACCATAACCAACCACCAATGAATCAATTTCAAGTTTTAATTAGAAACACAATTTCATTAATAATTTCAGATTTATTAATTTATTGTAGAAAAGTTTCAATTTTATCAGATTCTAAATTTGGTACACTTTGTTTTAATTCAAATTTAAATATTTTAAATTTTGGTAGTGTATATGGATATACAAGTGGTAATGGAATTAGTAGTATTAATGGTAATGGTAATAATGGTGGTGGTGAATCAAAATCAGTTTTACCATCATTAGATTTAGCAATTAATTTATTAATTGAAAATGTATTACAATATTCAAGTTATAAAATGGATTTTAATCAATTAATTAAATTAATGAATACATGTGACCAATTAACAACTAGTCAATACACTGAAATATTACAAAATCAAATTGAATCTTCACTTTCACCTTCACAAAGAAATCATATTGTTTTAAATTTATTAAAACAAAAAATTCAAGAAATTGAAACACAAATTACTTTGGTTTTTCAAAATTTTGAAATACTTTTAATTTTAATTGCAGTTCATTCATACTATTTCAGTAATTCATTATCAAATTTATTCCAATTTAATAATGGTGGTATTTCAACTATAATTGGTTTAGGTAGTGGTGGTTTAGAAATTAATGATTTAAATACATCAAGATTTGGTGGTGGTCAAACTACATTTAAATCAAATGAATCTGTATTTTTAACATCTTCAAAACCAAGTGGTCAAGTTGCAAATGGTGGTGTTTTATCATCTGTATTTTCATATTTTAAAGGTCATGTTAATACTAGTAACACTGCTCCAAGACAAATTATTGGTCAATCACAACAACAACAATCACAACAACAATCACAAATTATAAATAGAAACCAACAACAACAACAATTACAACAAAAACAACAACATCACTTACAACAATTGCAACAATCATTTATTAATAATCCACCAAATGAATTATCATCTCAAGATATTGATGTTTTCCTTAAACGTTTAAAACAAACTATGTTTGAAAGAGATATTAACCAATTAGGTGGTAAATTATCAGATGTTATTACAAATATTAATATCGATAGAAAATCAACTTTAATCGATTTGATGTTGAAAAAATTACAAGATTTAACAAAATAAACCCAATATATAAAAAAATAAAAATAAAAATAAAATAAAATAGTTTAGTTCAGTATAAAAAAAAAAATCATGAAATAATAATAGAGTCCACGCAGGTTAAGTTGACTTTTGAACATACCGGTAGACTTTTTATCAATTGATTTTTACAGGTAAAATTTTTTTTTTATTTTAATAATAAAATTCAAATTTTCCAACATTCCAGTGTATCTATTGTTAATTATTAAAAAAATTACAACCAATATCAAAAACCAATACTTTACAATTCATGTTGGTTTTTGAATTCACAACACATTTTATCATCTGAATGTTCTTTTTAATTTTTTTATAAACAAAACAATTCGTATTTCAAAAATATCTTTTTTTTTTTTTTTTTTGATCAAATTTTTTTTTACGACAACGACAATAAAATGAGCCTTTTAACACAAATACTTAAAGACAATCACTATGATTTATATAAATCACATTCAATTATAGTTAAATTAAAAATTGAAATAAATAAAGATCTATATACATTATTAAACAAATTTGATACAGCATTAATTTTAATATTACTTGAAATATGTAATAATTTAAATTTTTGTAGAATCGAACAATTTGAAGAACATTTCATTAAAAAGTATGTATATGTTATCATGCACATAATTGATGTTTAATTAATTAATTAATATAGTTTACTAACATTCAATACTACTTCTACTACTACCACAACATAATATTATTATTGTTAACAAACACACAGTGATATTACAAATATAATTGACAACATTGAAAATTTTAAAAATATATTAAAATCAATCGATGATATTAATAAATATATCAGTATTTTGGTTTTTAATTCAAAATCAAAAAAAGGATTGATTTGTTTTTTTGGATGTTTTGGTCAATATTTATTTCATACTGAAGAGATGTTGGAAATATTTGCAGCAGAATATTTAAAAAAGCTATGTACTAAAAAAAAAGATAATATTCAACCCCATACAGAAATTTTAATATCAATTTTAAAAATTAATAAATCAATTTATAAACAAGTATTGGAATCAGAAGATTTAGAATTAATTGGGTCAAGAGATAAATCATACAAGATATCAATTCAAAATGTTATTGGGACTAATGAACCAATAGTTTTCAAATGTTTATATTGGCATTATTTCAAAGATAGTGATGGTACCATTATGAACACACAAGAATTTTATAACATATTTAAAATGGTATGCAGATATGATTCAGATAAAATTGCAAGTTATCTATTTGAATTTTTCTTTAAAGATCTTTGGGGTAAACATAATTCAACATATCAAATTAAAAATTCAATTGAATTTAATCCAGTTAGATTATTAAAATTGGTAATTGGTGGAGTTTCATTAAATGTTTTAAAGGTATTATTAGAACTTTTACCAGTGGAGATGTATGAAGGGAAGATTATTCAATCTGCATTTACATTTATAAATATAACTTCACATGACGTTAATAAAGAACAATATTTAAAAGAAATACAAAATAGAGGTAAATTCCTTGATTTTCTAGATAAAAGAGCTATTGGTTTGGATTATACAATTGATGCATATGAACAAATGGAATTAGCACATTATTGTTTTTTCAGAGGTGATCAAGAATATTTAAAAGTAATTGATTGTACATCATTACTTGCTCATGCAATGGCATCTGGTGATCTAGATTCAATATTTTATATGATGGAAAATCTTACACATTGCTATAAAACCAAATTTGACCTAGATTATTTATTGGAAGCAGGGTTATTAACATATGAACAGTTTATTCATTTCGTTGTAGAGATTCCAAAAAGTGTACGTTTATTATTAGACTATTGGGGAGGCGTTTGTAAACCTGAAAACAGTGGTATTAGTAGAGAAATTATAAAATGTGAAGATATTCAATCAGATTTATCAGTTCCATTAATATTCCTTTCATTACATTCATTTAATTTATTTGATTTTCTATGTAAAATTCATAATAATAATGCAAAAACAAATGTTGCATATCTTGCTAAATTACAATCAACGTATGGATTTTTCGATCAAGAATTGTTTGATAAACATTTTTCGAATAGCAATGATATAATCAACATTCCTTACTTTGTTAATTGTATGGTTGATGGTGATCAAGTTGAGAAATATTTAAATTCATTAACAAATCCGAAAGTAACCAGTGGTGTTGAAATATTTTTAACCAGCGGAAATTTTTCAATTGATGGAGAAAGTCAAATAGAATTTGAATCGGATGAAGAAGAAACAAATACATCAAATGAAGAAGAAACATATGAAGCAGAAACATGGGAAGTAGAAGCAAGGGAAGCGGAAGCAAGGGAAGAAGCAGAAAAATTATTAAAATATATAGAAAGAGAAGAAATATTAAAAAAACAAAAAGAAAAAGAAAAGAAACAAAAACAAAAACAAAAACAAAGAGAAATTGATCAAAAGAATAAATTAGATAATGATAAAAAACAACAAAAACTACAAGATCAATTAATCAAAGAACAAAAAGAAAGAGAATTAAATGATCAAAAACAAAAAGAATTACAAGAAAAGAAATCACAAGATCAAAAAGAAAAACAAAAACAAAAAGAAATTGAAAAACAAAAACAAAGAGAATTAATACAACAACAAAAACAAAAACAACAAAAGAAATTACAAGAACAAAAAGAAAAACAACAAAAAGAAATTGATGATATTAAACAAAAAGAACAACAACAAGAACAAGAACAACATAAAAAATTACAAAAACAAAAAGAAAAACAACAAAAAGAAATTGATGATATCAAATTTAATGAATTACAAATACAAGATCAACAAGATTTAAAAATTAATACCACAACAATCACCTATAATCATAATAATAATAATAATAATAATAATAATAATAATAATAATAATAATAATAATAATAATAATAATTCAACATCAACATCAACAACAAGTAATAAAAAGAAGAAACAAGAAGAGATAATAGTAATTGATAAATCAGATGCAGATTATTTTGAAATTGGTAAATTTCAATTCATTAGAAATGAATCAAATATAATTGGTAGAGGATCAAATGGAACATTAGTATTTAAAGGTATATGGAGTAATAAAGTACCAGTTGCAATTAAACAAATGCAAAAAGCATTTTGTAATGGTAATCAAATTACAAAAGAAATTGAAGCATTAGTTACAATGACAAGTAAAAATTGTTCAAATATGATTAGATACATTGATAAAGAAGAAGATAAATCATTGGTTTATTTAGGATTAACATTATGTAATGGATCATTACAAGAATTAATTGATAAAGGTACATTACAACAATTCATTGATTCAAGTAATTCATTAAAATTATTTGGTGATATTATTAATGGTATTCAATTTTTACATTCAAATGATATGGTACATAATGATTTGAATCCACGTAATATATTATGTCATGATGGATCATTCATTATATCAGATCTTGGATTAAGTAAAATGGAAGTTGAAGTATCATTTAGTTACACTCAAGGTGTACCAACTGGTCAAGGTGGTTTTCATCCAGCAGAAGTATTAGAAGATGGACGTAAAACTAAATCAGTTGATATATTTTCATTGGGTTGCATTTTATTCGTAATGTTAACTAATGGTAAACATCATCCATTTGGCCCAAAATTATTAAGAGTTGCAAATATCATTATGGATAAACCAAATTTAATACCACTTCAACATAATTTATTTGCATGTGATTTAATCAAGTCAATGATATCAAAAGATGAATCAAAAAGACCATTAATTCAACAAGTATCATCTCATCCATTATTTTGGTCAAATGATTATAAAATTAAATTTATTGATGCTGCTTTCAATTTGAATAAAGATCAACAAAATAATAGTTTAAAGAAATTATTAAATAATGATGATAATGGTAATTCATTTTTAACAACAACATGGAATTTAATGATTGATGAAATATTATTACCAACTGATGAATCAATTATCAATTCATCGTTAATTAAAAAAGCCAATTATCAATTTGACCAAGTTTACGATTTAATTAGATTCATTAGAAATACAATTCAACATCATAAAGACATTTCAATATTTATCCAACAACAACAAAAATCAAAATCAAATAATAATCAACAACAATCCAATGAAATATTATTGCATTTAACCAATCCAGAATCAGTATTATTATATTTTGAATCAAAGATACCACATTTAATTTATCATTTATATCAACAATTAAAACAATTTCCAAATAATTCTGATTATTTAAATTCTTTTTTCACAACAACTAAATAAAAATTGTTTTCTCTTAAATAATTACACAACCCATATTTTTATTCACAATTGTTTTAAGTAATAACAAATTTGTGAACAATGTAAAGGGAAATCATCTTGGAGCATCGAATAAAGTTTGAGAGATGAATCGGTTAAACTATGACGTTCTTATCTGATACTTCTTTTTCATTGTTTACACTTGAAGGAATATGGTCTGTAGAAATCGTTTGATTTGATTCTCTAAACAATGCTTCATGTGGATCAGTGTATTCAGTGAACATTGGTACTTCATCTTTTTCAATAGTTTCCATTGCCAATTTTAATTGACCAAATGAATGGTTTACATCATCAATAGAATCACAAAATTGAACCATATTTCCTTCATTCATTTCTTTTTCTAAATCTAAATACATTGCATCACCATTTCTTGAAGTTTCACTTGGCATTAAATCATTTCCATTAAATAATAATGCCAATGATTCAGGAATTTCGAATTGAGTTTCTTTATCTTTACTCTCTTCACCCAAACCATTTACTTGTGTTAATAATTCAATTTCTATGTTCTGCTCTTCTTCACTCAAACTAATATTATCATAGAGATCACTAATGTAATCGTTCAATTCTTGTTCATAAATTTCTTGTTCATCAATTTCCTGTCCTTCCATTTCACCTGGCTAGAGAATAGTATAAAAACCCCAAAAAATAAATATTATACTTTATTGGAAGTTGGATTAATTAATAATCTTTAAAATTGAAATAACGTTCAGAAAGATATTCATGGGTTAATGCATCTGCTGCACCATTTATAGTACTAACATTCTTTAAACCCTTGATTAAATCTTTACATGATGGTGTCATTTCCATATTTCCATACCTAATTATAATAAATATATATTAATATCAAATAAATAGATTGTACAACATAAATTAAATAATCGTTCTATACATATAATACATACATATGTTCAAAAGAATCAGCTAAACCAAAGCAATCAGACTTGATATCATTTAAAAAATCATCATTTGTAGCTTGGCCATTCGAAAGAGGATAACGTTTAGCACAACCAAAATCACCCAATAATGCGTGAACCTTTCCAATTGTTTTTTAAAGAAAATATTATCATCTTTGATATCAAGATGGACTATACCAATTGAATGTATGTATTTAACTGCAATCAAACATTGAATTATTATATCAATTGAAATTTCTTCATTATTGATTAATTTATCTTTTAGATGACCACCTTCAGCCAACTCCATAATTATGTATGAAGTTTTTAAATCTGGTTTTTCCGTTTCAAAACCTGCAAATATAAATTTAATGAAAGTAATAATGTATTTATGAGCTGCTTTTTTAAATTGTTCGGACTCATTGGTTCCTCTATTCAATGAATTTTCAATAATATTGATTGGAATTTTCTTTATAGCATATACTTCACCAGAATTAATCTATTTGCAACTGTAAACCTTGCCAAATGATCCCTTACCCAACATGTGATTTGATAATTCATATAATTTACAAATATCTTCTGCTGGTCCATCATATTCTTCATCTGCACATTCTTCATCTTTATCTTCATCTTCACTATTTTCATCATCTTCATCTTCGTCATTTATAATTTCTTCACTATCTTCCTCTTCATCTATATCATCTTCTTCCTTATCTTTATCATCTTCATCATTGTCATCATTACATAAATTTGGAAAACCATTTTCTTCATCTTTTTTACTATCACCTGTATTTATTTTAATTTTTTTTTGTTCTTGTTGTTGTTCTTGATCCAACTATATAAATATGAATTTTAATATTAATATATTTCAATCATTATATGTAACCCATAAGATAAGATATATATAAAAATTAATTTATACCAATATTACTTACAGTATTTGGAAATAATGATAATGGTGATAATGGTGATGATTGTGATGGTGATGGTGATGGTGATGGAGATGACGAAGGTGATTTTCTTTTTAAATTATTTGATGCAAATCCAATACCTGGTACAACCAATACACTGAAAACAAATGAACTATGACCTGATAATTCTTGAATTAAATAACCAGTTACTCCAAACGTACAATACCCTCAATCTTTGACATACATCAAAATAGGCAGACAATTCCGAAAACATATAAATTTAGATACATTTCCATTAAATGTAAAACGTTTAGATGTATGGGTACCTCATTGCCAATTTGTATTCAATCAATTTATTAAATTTAAACAATTGGAATCAATTCAATACTATAGTGGTAGAAATTTTAAAGATATGGATGATATTGATGGTAAAGATGTATCTGAAACATTTTCAAACATTAAAAGATTACTTGTTAATAATAGAAGATTCTTAAATGAAAATGGTAAATTAAAATTTGTAAAGTTTGAAAAAACAACAACTGATACCACTGCAACATCATCAACCAACTCAAGTGATACACCTATAATTCCAACAAATGATGTAAATAGCTCCACTACCACCAATACAACAACGACAAACCAATAATTCAGATCAATCGATACAAATAATACAATCCAGTAAATAAACAATTTTAAAAATATATATTTTCAATTATAATAAAGTTTGTTTTTAGTTTATTTAAAACTAATTTCTATATTATTATTTGTTGTAATTTCATTCTTATTTCGGATTCTTTATTTTCATAATTTCGTTCATAATTACCATAGCTTTATCAACTCATTTTTATCTGAAGTTGTTACAGATAATAACTGAATTGAAATTGGATATGAAGATGAATGGCGATAGATTAATTGATTATAATGTGTAAACTTTCATCACTATTTAATGAATTTATTTTTGTTGTGTATTAATCTCTTTTATTAGTAATACTCCTTCTACGATTGCTCAATCATTATTACCTAGGGATTACATTTGGTTTTTGAACAAATATTATAGTTTATTAATTGAATTTAATACATAATCTGTAATAATATTATGAATAGTATTACTTGTTAAACAATAATAATATAATTACCATTGGTGGATTAAAGTTGTTGCAATGTACCTTTACAAAATGCTTTTTGCATTTGTTTAATTGCAACTGGTACTTTATTACTCCATATACCTTTAAATACTAATGCTCCATTTGACCCTCTACCAATTATATTTGATTCATCTAATGAATTAAAATTTACCAATTTCAAAATAATCTGCACCTGATTTTTCAAACCATAATAATATTATTATCAATATCCATAATAATAATTCAATATCTCTTCTTGTTTCTTACTATTATTTGTTGTTGATGTTAATGTTGATTTTGATGTTGATGTTGATGTTAATGGTGTTGAATTACTATTATCATTATTGGTGTTGAATTACTATTATCATTATTGGTGTTCGGTAATAGCATTAATTTTTGAATAAGTTTATCAGGAAAATTGGTCGATTTTTTATTTAAATTTAATATCGTCAATTTCGATGATATCATTACCATCCACCCTCATCCACCTCATCACAAACACTCAATCCGAAACTTCCCCAAGGTGTTGATGTCGGACGTAATATTATTC
>JACAFY010015026.1:0-17402 GCA_015252635.1 Dictyostelium capitatum | reverse complement strand
TGTGGGTATTTTTTTTTTTTTATAATATACATTTTAAAATTTATTTTTAAAATTTTTTTTTTTTTTTTAAAAATAAAAAAAAAAAAAATTTTTTTTTTTTTTTTTTTTTTTTTTAAATTTTAATATTTGTTTTTATTTCTGTACACTAAAAAATGGTTGTTGTATTAATTTTTCCAAAAGCATTTGAATTATTTAAATTTTTATCATTTTTAAAAAAAGAAAATTACAAGATTCAATACATCCAAGAAAAAACAAATGAACATGGTTTATATGAAATTGAAGTTAGAAAATCATTAAAAGATGATGATGATAAAGAAAGTGTAGTTGCCTATCATTTCTTTTTTATGTTAATTAAAGAAAGTGATATAAATTTTAGAAAAGTATTTCAAACAAATTGGGAAAATGTTATATTTAATAAACACATAGATAATAGTAGTGGTGGTGGTATTGGTAAAGATAATAAACATCAACAATCAAAAATTATTTTAATTTTAATTGGTAGTTGCGGTTCACCATTCAAAAATGATTTTGGTAAATTATTTTATATTGAAAAAGCAATTAAACATGACCGTGGTGATTTAAGGGAAGATAGAGTATTTACAATTAGAGAAGATAAAAAAATATTATCAAATTGGGAATTAGATGAAATTACAAAATCAAAGATTATATGGTCAAATTCAAAAATGTCAAAAAGAAATATAAATACTACCAATTTTATAAATCAATCAATAATAGATGATTCAAATTATAATGGTAACCTTTTAGATATGGAAACATGGGATTTCTATGATTTGTGTGCATCTCTTAAAGAGAGTGGTACTATTAGTGGTTATGCATCCATTAGATTTGTTACTGATATAGCAGAAGATCCAAATAAAATCAATATTAAAACAGAAGATATTCAAAAAATATTAAATGGTAAATCTGAAATCGATTTAAAATCATTATACGATCAAATTTATAATATTTTTGAAAGTCAACAACAAAAACAACAATCAATATCAACAACAGATGGTAGTGAAGATGATAATAAAATTTATTTTAATTTTTTAAATTCGTTAAATGTAACCAAAGAAAATGAAAATTCACCAAAATTAAAAAAGTTGGTTAGATGGACAATACCAATAGAATTTAATTTTGTATTTGATATTATTGAACCATCAAATGTAGAAGTAAATAATAGTGATGGTAAAGTTGATTTTTATTCAAGTTTTGTTTGGTATAAGCATTTTTTTAATTCATATTCTGATATGATTAAAAAAGAAGTGGAAATTTTAAAAAATAATCATTCTATAAATGTAACATTTTCAAATGAAATTAAAGAATCTTGGGAATTTGGTGAAGAAAATTATAAATTTAATTCATTTGAAAATAAATTAATAAAAAACTCTAAAAATTAAATCAATTTATTAGTCTTTTAAAATTATTGGTTTAAACCATCATTTAGGCCCAAATTTTTTAATATACAATCGGTACTAACAATTTCTTTTATATATATATGTATAGGCTATTATTACTGTAATTATTACTAAAATTAAAAAAAAAAAAAAAAAAAAGTTTTCTTGCTTTAATGCCTTGTAGTACAACAAGAACCTTACATATGCAAAACTAGTATTAAATTTTAATATAAAATCAATAAACGCACATCAAACATCATCTCTCTGTTTAACACATTGTCATAATGTCAATCTTATTTAAATGTAATTTCTTTTAATTTTCGATCACAGCAAAGATTGTTTTTGATTTTTATTAAAATTTTTTTTTCTTTTTTTTTTTTAAATAAAACCGACATGGTTATAACATACACTTGGCTCATGAAAGTCACAAAATGCATTTTATTGTTTTAAACAAAAATAAAATAAAATGAATAATAATAATAATAATCAAATAGTAAATAAAAAATGGATTGTAATTGGAGCTGGTCCAGCAGGTATTGCATCAGTTGGTAAATTATTAGATAAAGGTATTGAACATAATGAAATTGGATGGATTGATCCAGAATTTAAAGTTGGAGATATTGGTAAAAAGTGGCGTACAGTATCAAGTAATACAACAGTTGGATTGTTTATAAAGTTTCTTTACGATTGTGAATCATTTGGTTATAAAGAATGTCCAATTGATTTTAAAATTAATCATTTATCACCACCTTCTGCAACATGTTTATTAAATGAAATTGCTGATCCATTACAATGGGTATCTGATAAATTAAGAAATCAAGTTGATACATTTGAAACAATGGTTAGTTCATTAGTTAAAACTAATGATAATAAATGGGAAATTACAACAACTACCAGTAAAACAACAACCACTATTATATCATCAAATGTTATAGTTGCACCAGGATCCGAACCACTATCATTATCATTACCATTAACAGATAAACAATCTATAATTACAGTTGAAGAAACAGTTAATATGGAAGAATTAAAGAAAGTAATTAAAAAGGAAGATACAGTTGCAGTATTTGGTAGTTCACATACAGCAATTATTGCATTGTATAATGTAAATGAAATTGGATCAAATATAATAAACTTCTATAGATCACCACTTAAATATGCAGTATATAAAGATGATTGGATATTATATGATAATACTGGTTTAAAAGGTTACTCTGCAACATGGTCAAAAGAAAACATTGAAAATAATCCAATATCAAATTTAGAAAGATATCAAGTTGACCATCCATCATTCACTGATAAATTAGCAGAATGTAATAAAATTATATACGCAGTTGGTTTTAAAAGTCGTTCATCAAATATAAATTTAAATGGTACCACCTCAACAACAGTAGAGAAATATAACGAATCAAACGGTATAATTGAAAAAGGATTATTTGGAATTGGTATTGGTTATCCACAATTAAAAGCAGATAGAGTTGGTAATATTGAATATAATGTAGGATTATGGAAATTTATGGTTTATTTAAATGAAGCTTTACCAATTTGGTTAATGCAAGAAAATAAAAATAACTAAATACCACTATTAATTATTTATCAGTCGTGTGTGTGTGGTGGGTAATAAATGAAAAAAAATATAAAAATTAAATATTAAAAAAAACAAACTTCAAAATTTTTTATTTTTTTTTAATTAGACTGTTTGTTTTCAATACAAATAATAATAAGAATTAAAGAATGAATGATAAATTTATAGAATTTAAAAATAAAATTAAAGGTAGAATCATAGAAAGAGGTATTGATAACGAAGAATTTGAAAAATCAATTAATAATAGATGGAATATTGATGCAATTACCAATAATAAACCATTACCTCTGTTAATTGTATATCCAATGGATGAAAATGATATTGTACAATGTATATTAACCTGTAAAATGAATGATATGGATTTTGCTGTAAGATCAGGTGGTCATGGTTTTAGATCAAATTGTGATAATGGTTTATTATTGGATATAAGTGGATTAAAAAAGATTGTTGTGGATGAAATTAAAAAGACAGCAATTGTACAAGGTGGTTGTACATTAGGTGATTTTGATGGAGAATGTCAAAAATATGAATTGGGTGTACCTTCTGGTCAAGTATCTGATACTGGTTTATCAGGATTAACTTTGGGTGGAGGAATTGGTCATTTATCAAGATCATATTCATTAACATCTGATAGTTTATTGGAATGTACATTGGTTAATTGTAATGGTGAAATTATAATTGTTAATCAACAAACTGACCCAGAATTATTATGGGCTTTGAAAAGTGCAGGTAGTAATTTTGGTGTTGTAACATCAATGACATTTAAATTACATTCATTTAAACATATTCTATTAGGCACATTTACATTATTTTCAAATTCACTACAAGATTTAAATTGTTTACAAGAATTTTTCAATTATTTAAATGGTCAAGATTCAATTTTAATACCAAATGAAATATCATTTTCAGTTACAGTATCACCAGGTAGAATTGATATATTATCAATTTTAAATGGTACTTCAAATGAACAACATAAATCAATAATTTATAAAATTAAATCATTGTTAAATGGTGATGATAAATCAGTTAGAGTAATTAATTATGTTGATTTACAAAAAACATTTGATCATCATTTACCAAGATGTCATAGATATTATAAACAAGGTCTTTTTTTAAATTGTAAATTGGATTATACAATTATCAAAGGTTTATTGGATACATTTTCAAATCATCCATATCCAAATGATATCGGTAGTTCAAATTATACTTTTACACAGTTGGGAGGTAATGTATTAAATTATGATTCTTCATTTTCTTTTAGAAATTCAACATTTCATGTTGGTTTAATTTCAGAATTTAAAATCAACAATGATAAAGCTAGATCTGATGTTAGACAATGGGCTAAAAATAGTGTAAATTCTAATTTTAATTTATATAAAATTGGTTTCTATTCAAACACAAATGATGAATCTTTTCAAACTGGAGAAAACTTTTTCGGTAAAAATTTAAAAGTATTAAAATCATTAAAATTAAAACATGATCCATTAAATTTCTTTAAAAATAATCAAAATATAAATTAAAAAATTATAAATAAACACACACACAACTCATAATTTTTAAAATTTGTAGTTTTACATGTTTTTATTATATTATATACAAGAGGTTTTTTTTTATATGATTATTATTATTATTAATTTTAACAATTCCACATTGGTCTTGAATATGAATATATTTGATATGGTTTAGTTGATGTAGTTGTATTTAAATTAAATTCATTTTCATTTATATTATTTGTTGATGTAGTAATATTTGATGAACTAATATTTTTGTTTAATAATTTAATGATTGAGTCTAAAAAAAATATAGAAAGAAAAGAATTAATATTTGTTTTTTTATTTATTATATGATATATATATTAAATAATTTAATACATACTAAATAACATTTTGTATAATTTTAATTTGTAAAATAAATAAATAAATAATAGATATTGTATATATGTGGGGGTAATAGTAGTGGTATATAAAATTTAACTTTTAAGTTTTTTTTTATATATTGTTGTTGTTGTTGTTGTTGTTGTTTATTGTTTAATAAATGAATATTTTTAAATTTAATATTTATATGGATTTAAAAATAAAATAAATTATTTTATTTTTTTAAATAAAATAATAAATTTTGGTCGATATACTTAAAATAACTTGGTTTGTTGTCGACAATGTAATTTCCATGAACATTTACCAAGCATAACAATTGAGGAACAAACCATCATTTGAAAAATCATATATAATTGTAAATTAAATGTTGATGCAAACAAATTTAAATCAAAATTAAATAAATTTTATATTCAATACAAGTATTAAAATAATTGATTTTATTTAAATTTGATTTCGAATGTAATTTAAAAATGACAACAACAAATTTAAATCAAAATTAATATTTATTTAATTCGGTATTAACACACCAAGTATAATCATTAGATAAATTTTGATTTTTAAAATTATATACAAATACAAGTATATATGTATAATTATTTTTAAAATGTTTTCTTAAACAATCACACACTAAAATTAACACAAACACAAAAACCCACACCACTGGTATTTTATAAACAACAAGTAAAATAATATTATTAAAATAATAATAGAGTATATTACATACACAAATACACAAACTAGTTAATATCAACATACAAGTAATAATTAAATATATGATAATCTTCAAAAAAAATACTCTATTTTTACCCAATAACAATATGTTGTTATACAAGTAAATTAGTAGGTTTATTTTTAAATGTTGTCGTTATTTAAGGTTTGATCATTGCATAAATTGGTGTTGATGTTTGGGAATATGGGAAGGTCTAATTTACTTTTTTTAATGTTGTTGTTATATTTTATTGGGGTAAATTGTTGATTCTATACAATTTATTAAAAGATTAATACTAAAATGGTAATTATTAATAAATTTAACGAAATCACTATTGGTAATTATAATAACATTACAAAATACAAAGAATGATAGCAACATTTTAATTAATTTAGTGATAGGATCATTTTTATTTCTTTCTTTTTTACTTTTTACAAAATTTCATATTACTTGTAGATGATGTCATTATCACTGTTGTTGTCATATTAGCAACTGCTATAATTATGGCTATGTTTAATATATTTAGTTAACTACACGATTTTAATAGATTATCTACATTTTTGTTTCATCAGAATAAGAAATAACACATTCTTAATTTAGAATAGAAATCATAAAATGAGTTGAATGTAATATGGTCTGTTTATTGTTTCAAAAATTATTTATTAAACTTCATAAAATTACAATATTAAACAATATTAATTTTTTTAAAAATTCATAATGATTATATTTTGTTAGTTTTATGATAAAATAATGAATTCATTATAATATTTTGTTATTTTTTTTACCTAAACTATTATAAAATTGACCAAAAATCCCGTCACGACTTTTTACCAAAGCTAAAAAAACATGGGGATGTAGCTCATATGGTAGAGCGTATGGTTTGCATAAACAGCAACGAAATCAGACCTCCATAAGGTAAAGGGATCGATACCCTTCTTCTCCAATCTTTTGTTTCGCTTGCTGTCGATTTTAAAATTGCCTTTTTTTGGGCAGAAGGAGGTTGGGGGGTTAATATCAATCGATTTTTAATTTTTTACATCAAATTAAAAAAATTTATATTTAAAAAAAAAAATTGAAAAAAAAAAAAAACAAAAGATAATTTTTATTATCAAAGTAAAACTATTAAATTACTTTATCAATTGGTTCACCTGGTCCACAACATCAACCACAATTTGTATATGCTCAAGGCGGTCCACCATATCTACAACAACAACTTCCATATTATCCACAACAAGGAAAATGGCAATAACAACAACAACAACAACAACAACAACAACAACAACAATATTATCCAAATCACCAAGCATTTTTTTTAGAAATTTATAAAAAATTAATTCTAAAAAAAATTATATATAATACTGTAATTTAAAATATCTGTTTTTTATTATTATTATTAAATTTTTTTGTAAATTGGATATTTTGAAAATATCTTTTGGGTTTATATTTTTAGATATTATTAAAAAAAAAAGTTTATTTAAAAATAAATTAATGGATTGTAAAAACAAAAAAAACCAATATAAATATAAATCACAACAACCTTCACCAAATAAAAATGAATAAATTATTTAATTATTTAATAACAGTATTATTTATTTTTAAATTAATAAATGCATTAGATCCACCAACATTAGAATATAATTGTTTGACTACAATTATCAATCAATTCTCTGTAAATCAATTTTCAATGAATCAAAGTGCCATGTATGATTTTTGTTCATACACATCAAAAATAACATGCGATCAAACTGGTTCATTTTTAAAGTAATTATTTTATAAAATTACAACAAAGAAAATACATTTTCTTTTTTTGCAAATATTAATATCATAATACAAACTTTTAGATTAGATTTAAGTTCACAAGGTGGTAATCCAACAAATAGAATTACTCCGTCTTATTTTCAATGTTTTCCAAAATTATTGGATTTAACATTAAATTACTTTGATTATTCAATAGATTTTATTTATTATAAATTTCCAACTGTAAATTATATCAAGTATTATTATTGTACTGGATTGAATGTTTTAAATGGTATAAATCAAGCATTACCAAATTATGATGTTTTGTAAGTAATCAACTACATTCAATAATTATAATAATTACATATGTTAACATTCAATTTTTATATAGCCAATTTAATAGTTTTGAAATTAATAATACAAATTTAAAATTATCATATATTTGTAATATTCAAGAATTAATAATTACTGATGGGTGGGTTACATTGGAAGAAGATAAAATTTCAATTTTATCAAATTGTCTTGATAGAAATAGATTGACTTCACTTACACTCAGATTAATAAATTTTGCCGATATGAGTTTTTTTACAAACTTACAACAAACAACATTCAATTTCAATGATAATTTTCAAAGTACAACCATTTCAAAATTTTCAACACTTAAATCAACAACTGTCAAAGTAACACATTCAATTACAAAAGTAACAACTGAATTTTATGCACAATTAAACTCTTACATTAGTTTTTTAACAATAACCGGATCATTTTCTAAACCAGTTTCAGTAATTGATTTAAAACCAAATATTAATTATAAAAGTATTATAATACTTAATCCAGGATATGAATTTTCATTAGGTACATCATCATTTGAAATGCCAGTATCAGTTAATAATAATATTGAATTCACATGGGATAATGGTAATTTAACTAGTTTACCAGATTTATCAAAATTTGGTGATAAAACTCATACAACAAAGATTACAACATCATTGATAATGGGTGGATTGGGTTTATATAATGGAACTGGTAAATCATATGATTTTTCATCAAATAAATTATCTGGTTCAATTGATAATTCATGGTGTAACACAGAGATATCAGTTTATTTCAACTTTGGACTTACCGGGTTAATACCAAGTTGTTATTCATGTTACTTTCAATCAAATTTTCTTACAGGTGGATTAGATAAACCAATGTTTAATAGATTTCAAGGTGGTTCCTTTACAAATAATATTAAAACAACTATATGTACAACATTTAAACCAATTGTAGAAGTATTAACTGAAACAACAATTAAAGTTTCTGGAACTGATATTGGGTTCACTTCAGATCATTGGTTAATAAATAATACAATTGCTTTAACAAATACAATTCCAATTTCAATTGGAAAAGAATATCAAACATCATTATCAGTATCTTCATTTGTTGGAGTTAATTATTTTATATTTACAACATTAGTACCTGGTAGATCATTTATTTTTCCAGTAAAAAGATATAATACTCCAATGATTACAAGTGTAATATGTGCAGGTGGTAAAATAACGATATATGGTTCATATTTTTCAAGTTATTTAGATTATATCCCACAAGTAGTAGCAGTAGATGGACTATTATTACAAGTATTATCAGTAGATTTTGCTACTACCCAAGTTGACAGTTCTTTGGTAACTCAGAAACCATCATTATTATCAGTAGTTACTGATGGTTCATATAGAAAAAGAGTTTGGGTAGATTTAACAGAGAATTTTATAAGTCAAATACAATGCCCTAATGATTGTACATCAGATTTAAATGGTTACTGCAATTTAATAACAGGGCAATGTACTTGTGAAACATTTTTTACTGGAGTAGATTGCTCTCAAAAAGTTTGTAGACCAAGTCCTAATTGTAACGGCAACGGTACGTGTGATAATTCATCAGGGACCTGCCATTGCAATAATAATTATCAAGGTGAAGATTGTTTAACTCCTTTTATTCAATGTCCATCAAATTCAAATAATGAAATTTGTAGTAAATTTGGTGAGTGTAATAATGTAACGGGGTCTTGCCTTTGCGATATTAATCATCAAGGAAATGATTGTTCAGTACCATTTAAAAAATGTCCAATTGGTTTACATGATGGAACTGAATGTAGTTCTTTAGGGAAATGTGATAATGTAACCGGCAATTGTAATTGTGACTCAGGTAGAGCTGGTAGTGATTGTTCAGGTTATCAATGTGCAATACCAAATTGTTCAAATAATGGATATTGTAATGTTGAAATCGGGGAGTGTGTTTGCCAAGATAAAAAATGGTTGGGAGAAAATTGTACAATTCCATGGCATATCATTTCATCTGTTACGCCCACAACAATTAATGGTGGTATTGTTAGTATATTTGGTAAATTTAGCAATTATCATTTTAATCCAACAATTACAATTGGAGATATTGATTGCCCAGTTATATTTATATCACCAGTTGTATATCAATGTGAAGCAACACCAGGTAGTGGTTTAAAAGAATTGATATTAACTCAAAATGGTGTGTCTGTTAAAACAAATTATCAATATATTGAAATTAATCAAAAATGTTCTTTAGATTGTTCAGGTCATGGTACATGTGATCAAATTAATGGTGGTCAATGTACTTGTTTTAATGGATATTCATCATATGATTGTAGTATTAGTAGTAATGATAATGGATCAATTAAACCACCAACTAATACATCAATTAATCCAAATACAGGTGGTACAGATTTATCAAATCAAGAAGTTAAATTTTCAATTTATTTTAAATCATTATCAGAAATTGATATTAATGGTAATCCAATTATAACATATCAATTACAAAATAATTGGAATTCAACAACCAATCAACAAAATCAACATACATTTAAACAATTAATTCAAAGTGATAATAGTTGTTCAATTATATCAACGATTGAAGAGATTAAAGAATTAAATGGTAAACAATTTGAATTTGCAAATTCAACATTTAAATTAGATCAAGGTTCAATTAAATTTTCAATTTTAATTTCAAATTATACGTTTTCAAATAATTTAAATACATTAAGTTTAGATTTTATTTCAATGGTTGATGATAATAGTAATGGTGATGATTATAATAATGAATGTAATTCAAAAGATACTGAAATTAATTCAAATTCATTACAAACATTTAATTATATCAAAATATCAAAGAATAATAAAATATTATCGGGTAGATTCATTAATAAATTAATGTCAGATGGTAAACCAACATACCTAGGTACAAAAATTACAAAAGAATCAAAATCAATTATAGTATCATTACAAATACCACATTGTACAGAAGAATGTTTAATCGATCCTGATTTCTCTGTATTATTATTAGGTGATTATAAATCTAAATGCAGTGATAATGAAGAATCATCACGTAAATGGTTAATTCCTGTTGTTGTAATAATACCAGTTGTTGCAGTTGCTTCAATGATCACATTATCAATTTACTTGATTAAAAAGAAATCCGAAAAACAATTATTACTTAAACTTTTAAAAATTAAAAAGAATAATAATAATTAAAATCTGTATATAAAAACACTCAAACCAATAAAATTGTATTTTTATTTATCTAATTGTGTGTTACTAATGATGATAAATATTTTACCTTTCCAAAAAAAAGCGACCAATTACCAAAAAATTGTAATCTTCCATATTGTTATTTTTAAAAGTAGATAAAAAAATTTAAAGAATAAATTTTGGAGATTACAGTTTTAGTGTAAAAGAAAGAATTTCTGATAGTAAAATAGATATCATAATATTTGTCACACAACAGTTTTTTATTTTTTCAATACACATCAAAAAAAATTTAAAAAAAATAGAAAAAAAAAAAGAAAAAAAAAAAAGAAAAAAAAAAAAAATCTTTTAAATTGCAATTAAATAAAAATATGAAAAGTGTATTTGTAACAGTTGGAACAACTAAATTTGATGACTTGATTGAACAAGTTGATTCACCAAAATTCTTTAATATTTTAAAAAAACATGGATATAATAAATTGATTATTCAAACTGGTAATTACAGTGGAACAATTGAAAATTCAATACCTTTACCAACAACAGATAATAATAAAACTACCAATACAGAATTTCAATCATATTATTTCGATTATAGACCAAGTTTATTAGAATATATGAAAAGTAATTATTGAATCAATAATGTAATATATTATATATTTAAATATATGTATATAATACTTACCGATTATTAGGTTCAAATTTAATTATATCACATGCAGGCAGTGGATCAATATTAGAATCATTAGAAAATAATAAACCATGTATATGTGTTGTAAATGATAAATTAATGGATAACCATCAAACTGAATTAGCTGAAAAGTTATCAACACCAATCGCTGATAAATCATCTTCTACAACTTCCACATCCTCTTCATCTTCTTCATATATACTTTCAACAAATCCAAAACAACTATATGAAACAATTGAAAATAAATTAGATAATTATATTAAATCAAGATTATTATTAGATACAAATATTCATTTAGGTTCACAAAAGTTATTTTCAAATTCATTATCATCACAATTTAATGATTCATCATCATCAACATCAGCCAAACCACTAAAAACGATGGTTGTTTTAGGTTCTGGTGGTCATACAACTGAAATGTTTTATCTATTGAAAAATGTTGATAAAAAGAAATTTAATCCATTCATTTATGTTTTAGCAGATAGTGATAAAAGATCAGAAGATAAAATTAAAATTGAAGATCCATCAGTTTCATCCGATCAAATAATGAAAATACCAAGATCAAGAAATGTTGGCCAATCATTTTTTTATAGTATTTTTACAACTGTAAGTAGTAGCTGCTGTGATATTATAATAAACAGTAGAAAGAAATAATTTATATACATACTAACACTATATCATTTTAATTAATTAGTTAATTGCATTATTTTATTCAATAATGTTAATATTTAAAACCAAACCAGATTGTATAATTTGTAATGGACCAGGTACATGTGTTCCATTGGTTGTATCAGTATTATTATTAAGATGGTTACGTATTAAAAAAGATTCAAAAATTATTTATATAGAAAGTTTAGCAAGAGTGAATGGTTTATCACTTACTGGTAAATTATTGGTACATATTTCCGATTGGATTGTAGTGCAATGGCCTGAACTAATGAAACATGTAGATTCTAAAAATGTATCTTGTATAAATTTATTTTTTAAAACTTTTTAAATAATAAACATTAAATTAATTTTTGAATAATTGTGTTTATTGTTATCTTATTAACGATTCGGGTATAGATTCACAAATATGATTGAACGACATTAGTTCTAAATGTTCTACACTATCAGGTATTGATCCTTCAATGAGGGGATGATTCAACTTGATTACCATTAATATCAATTTTACCATTTTTATATTTTGCTTTAAAAACTTTACCAATGATTCAAGTTCCCAATCAATATCATCATGTAATAATTGTATTGTTTTGTTATCATTCATCGCTATTGAAAGAATATATAAGACCAGTTTTAAAATTATAAATATCACATTCTAATTGTTATTTTATGTTATTATATTACAAGTGTTTTATTTATTTTAACTATTATTATCTTGCAAATAATTTAAATAAAGTAAAGAATGAACCTTGAATCATTGACTGGCCAAAAGGAATATAAGAAAGAGAATACCAAATTACTGTTATAAATTGAATAACCACGAAAAATATTGTTAAAATTGTAGATTGAAGTGATAATGCTGCGTAAATTGTAAAGAATATCGAGCTTATATATAAAATTGTTGAATACATTCTTTCCTTTGATGATAATATATTTGAAATTTGTTTTTTTACACCAACCAATATAACTAGACCAATTATAATCGATAAACTACCTAATGAATAAAATTTTGCAAATTGTCTTGGTATAAATAATACAAATGTGGACTGTTAATCATAAACACAAAACACCATGTTAATATATAAAGTTGAATTAAATGTGCATAATTATGTTTTTAAATTATTACATACCATTGCTAAAAATATGATACCAATAATTAAACAAATTATAAAACCAGTTAATCTCTGAAAATAAGATAGTGAAGAGGAATCTTGTAATTCTTGATAAAATGTTTTAGATTCAGCTGGTGTTGTATTACCACCTAATGCACTTGGTATATTTGATTTAATTTTATTTAAAAACCCATCCCCACTACTACTAATATCATCCCAATATTGACCAGAAGTTGATTTTATATTGCCAAACACTGAATTTGAATTGGTTTTAAACCCTAAATCTAATTGACTTGTATCAAATGTTGTATCTACCATGGTTGTTTATATATTTTATATTACTATTATTATTATTATTTTTAACTAATATCGATATTATTATTTCATTACACTATGTGTTGCTTTTAGTTATGTTCATAATAAAAATAAAAACCAGTAAAACGTTGTCATAAAAATTCAAAATAAATTAAATTTTAAAAAATTAAAAAAAAAATAAATAATAAAAAAAGTTTTTTTATGTGCGTAACAACTCGTCAAATTTATTTCTATAATAAATTAAAGTAATATAAAGGAGTTTACATGAATTTTAAAATATATTTTAATTTATAATATAAAATAAAATAAAAAGTACTTTAATGAAAAATCAAATAAAATCGATTTTTTAGTTATTTTTGTAATATTAAATAATGGGCGCTTATAATTTGATATTGATTTTTATTTTTTTGTAAAAAGCCAAATCTTAAATATGACAGAAAGTTGTGAAATAAAAAAAAAAATCTAATGGGTCATTGAATATCATATGATATTATCATTAATCATGAGTGTATAATAATTATTTTATTTTTTCAAACTCATTTTTAAATTTGTAACCACAACCCCACACACATAAAATATAAATAGCCCACACCACAGTTTCATAATCAATCAAATACACTTCCACAACACACTCACACACACACATAAAACAATTTTAAAATCAAATTGATTAAAAAAAAAAGATGGGATTATAAAAACACACACACACATTAAACATTAAAGACACACACACAAAATCAAAACGAAAATGTTATTTATACATCACATGAGTGGTGTGGTTTACAACTTTTGAAATTTTTTTAATATGATCGTCTGCAATAGAAAAAAAAAATTCGGTTATTATTACCATCTACCATGGTGATTAAATCTCCAAAATGTTTTTTTTTTTTTTAAATAAATTAATTTACAAAAAAATTTAAATATAAAATGAAACTTTTAAAAGAATTATTTTTTTTTTTTTTAATCAATCACAAGATAAAATATTATCAATAAATTTTTATAATAAAATATTTTATAATTCATACACACACATCCACATCCACATCCGTTCACACATATATAATTCGTAAATAATAATGAAATTTTTAATTTTTTTAATTTTAACAATAATAAATTTTAATTTTATAAATTGTCAAACTGGTAGTTGTAGTACATTTGGTAAAACTGGTAGTGACTGTAGTTACACATTACAGTATATTGGAAATTATGGATCAGTTAATTTAATATCACCAACAATTACATTTAATAACACAATAAATATTTATAAAATTCAATTGGAAAAATTGGTTGAAGTCGATGATAATGGTAATTCAGTAAATACAATGTTATTAAATAATTCAGTGATAACTAGTCAAACTACAACAACTATAAATTATCAATCAACATTAGTTCCAGAAGGTTTATTTAAAATTAAAATTAATTTAAATTTAATTAATAATGGTACTTCAAATTACACAAATATAGATTACACAATAGGTGTAACTGGTTATAAATTTATAACATCAACAAATAAATTAAAATTATATTTAAATAGTACTATATCATCATTGAAAGTACCAACATCACAAATTTGTTCATCATCTGGTGTTGATCCATTAAGATCAACCATTATAAATAATGTATTTGGTAATTCAATTTTACAAGGTAATTTTACAAAATCTGCTTTAAAAATTGATACTGTTGATAAAATTGGTTTAATTGTAAATTTTATAAATTTTACAAACACTATTAATTCGACATTCATTTCAACAAATTCTCAAAATGTTCTTTCATTCCCTGCTTTCAATACATCATTGGATTATGCATTCACTTATAATTTCGTTGTATCACCAATACCATTAAATAGTTCAAATGTTGATTACATGTATACAACTTGTTTCAAAATTACTGCACAAACTGGTTTAACTGGTCAAGAAAAAGGTAAATTTGATCATTACTATAATTATTTTACTTTTTAAATACTTTTTTGATATTAATTTTATTTTATGTATTATTACATTATTAGCTGCTATTTGTATTGGTGTAATTGGTTTCACTATTCTTGGTGCTGTTGCTGCTTATTTCTTTATATTAAAGGGAAGATATATCTTTAAAGAACAATAATAATAATAATAATAATAATAATAATAATATTGTTTGTATTTTTAGTAAAAAAAAAAAAAAGATAAAAAATAAATTTATAAATTTAGTGTATTTAAAAGTTATTGTTTTTTTATTGTTGTTGTTGTTGTAATTACTATTTAATTCTTTTGATTTGATTTTATTTAATTCTGTATTTTCTAATATTCATTAAATCAAATGCTATAGAGTCAAAGCAATTTTAATATTTATGTGTTTTTTTTGGTAGAATTTATTTATTTGATAATTTAATTTGTTTCTTTTGAAATGGTCTTTTAGTGGCAATATGTTTGAGAACATATTCAATGTTGTAATGAATTATACAGGATGCAATGTTTGGAAAGACTTTATCACGTTTGTCTTCTACTTTAATTGAATGAAATGATAATTTTGATAAATTTGTGAATGGTTTGAAATCATTTGATGTGAGTGGAATCTTTTTTGAGTTGATAGTTAATGATTGTAAATGATATATTTGTGAAAAGTGAATTTGTTTGTTGAAATCTCTACCAATATGTAAATGTAAAACTGTTGATGGTATAACTGGTAAAGGATGATTAAAAAAACAACCAAATGTTAAAGTTGATACAGTTGATGGAATTTGAAGATTGTTTAAATGTTTATAACCATTGATGATGAGATTATCTAAATTTGGAAGTTTATCTTTTGCAAATAATAATATATCTTGAGATTCTCTATCAATTTCTAATGTTGTTAATGAATTAAATGGATCAAATGATACTATTGCAGTTGGTATAATAATACCTGTAGTTTTAAAGAATTTGAGTTTTTCAATTGATCTTGGTATATAATCTATATTAACAGGTGTTCTAGTTTCTTTACGAAATTCAAGGTATTTGATTCCATTTGGTAAATCACCTGCTTTAATATCTACATTAATTCTAAATATTACCATTTCTACCAATGATGGAATTAAACCAATTGGTAAATCAATTGCATTACCATCTTTACTTTCATTATCTTCATTTTCCTCGTCTGATTTTGTTAAACATTTTACTAATGTTACCTTCACCAAATATTTTCTATGTTTGAATACCTTTAAAGATTCTATGCTATGTTTGATATTTTCCAATTTTTTATTAATTGAAAACTTTTTAATTTCATTTATTATTATGTTTCTTAATACTTTGTGTCTCCATACCCCTAAAGAATAGTTCTTTAGGTTTGTTTTGATCATTGTTGTTGTTGTTGTTGTTGTTGTTGTTTGTATTGTTATTATTATCTATTGATTGTTTGATTCTTTTTTGATTTGTTGGTAATGATATTGCCCAAGGTAATCTGTCTGATGATGCTGTATCTAATTCTATATTTAATTCTGTATCTGATAATTTTCTTTTTGTATCTGCTGATTGCATAGTATAAGTTGTAATTGTTATTTGTGTGATTAATTTAATTGTATGTATATTTTTTAAAAAGGTGTTTTTGTATGAGATTGAAAAATATAAAAAAAAAAAAAAAAAATAAAAATTTAATTTTTTTTTTGTCAGCCGATGGTGTATTTTAGGTCAAAAAAAAATAATTAAAAAAAACAAAGTTAAAAAGTTGTATGGCTAATTTATTCAAGAGAAAGACACCAATGTGGTAGTCAAATATAAAATGATAATTTCTTTTAAAAACTATAATTTTATTATTATTATTTATTATAAGTAC
>JACAFY010015015.1:0-17444 GCA_015252635.1 Dictyostelium capitatum | reverse complement strand
TTTTTTTTTTTTGTTTTTTTTTTTTTTTTTTATTTAAAATTAAAATAATAAATTTAAAAAAAAAAAAAAAAAAAAAAAAAATTTTTTTTTTTTTTTTTTATTTGTGAAATGATAATATATTTAATTCATTAATTAAATCAACCCATTGTTTTGACTGACCATCTAAATCATAGAAATGTCTTGAACGACCTTTTGATGTAATAATAAAATGTTTTGATGATTTTGAAACAGAGGATAATGTATTATCAACACCAATTTCACCTTTTTGTGTCATTTTAATTGGATCTACATAGAATATTCTTGGTGTATCAGTTATAATTAATTGTCGTTTCTTTGATATTAAACCAGATTTTTTTTCAGTTATACCACATGCCAATATAATTTCATCATTTGGTAGTAAAAATCTACTCCATTGATATTGGTCTATAATTTGTTGTTCTCTAATTTTCTTTTTTTTATCACGATCCATCAATATCAAATCTGTAGGTTTCAAAAGTATAATCTTTGGATATCTAATATTAAATGATGAGGTTGATTGTTGTAATAGTTTATCCAATGTTGAAAGTGATTGTTGTTGTTGTTGAAGTAATTGATGTTGATTATGATGATTTGATAAAAATGTTGGTGATGGTGTTGTAGTTGACGATCTTTCTCTTGTTGATTGTATATATGGTGGTTGTGCTAATAATTGTGATTGTGAATGATGATATGATTGAATTGGTGGTGTATTATTTGTTGATGAGCTGGTTGGTTTTAATAAATTATTTGTTGATATTGATGTCATAATACTTTGTAATGGTTTTGATTGTAATAATGTTGATGGTGGGGTTGATGAATAACTACTTACTTTAATTTTATTTTGATTATTGTTACAGTTGCCATTTTCATTTTCTGTTTCATCTAAATTTAATGGTTTTATAATTGTTGATGATGATAATCCACCACTAACTAAATTTCCATTTACTGGTGTTAGTTGAGGTGAACCAACTGATAATGATCTCTTTTTTCTTAACGATGAAGTTGGTGAGGGAAATGGTGAAGGTGGTATAATTGGTTCAATTGTAGGAGGTGTTTGATTTGGTAAAGAATCCCAATTTACACCATTAAAAAATTCATGTTGTTTAATTTCTTCAATGGTTGGCCTTTTATATGGATTTAAATCTAGGAGTTGATCAATTAAATTTTTACAACATTCATCGAAATTATCTGGATATACAAATTCTCTTTTTGTAATTAATAGAAAAGTTTGATATTCATTAAATCCTTTAAATGGTAATTTACCACTAACCAATTGATACAATAAACAACCATATGACCATATATCAGCTTGACAACCTGCCGATTTTTCTGTTAATAATTCAGGGCATACATATTCAGCTGTACCACAAAATGAACCTGATCTGCTATTCTTTATACCTGTACCCAATTGTTTTGCTGAACCAAAATCACTCAATTTCAAATGTAAATTCTTTCCCAACAATATATTCTCTGGTTTTAAATCTCTATGTGCTATACCTTTACCATGTAAATATTCTAATGCTACCAATATTTCTGCTGCATAAAATTGAACTACATTTATTGAAAAACATCCTGCATGTTTAATTGACCCTAATAAATCACCATTTGGACAATATTCTAATATAAAATCTGCAACCATTGGATAATTACTAATTAATATATATATATGTATATATAATATAATTAATATTTTACCAATACTTACATAAATTAATTTCATCTTGAAATGTATAAAATAATTTAACAATGTTTGGGTGATCCAATGAATCTAAAATTGTTTTTTCGGTGTTTACATATTTTGCTTTCTTTTCTTTGATTACCAACTTTTTGTTTAATATTTTAGCGGCAAATATCTTTTTTGTTTCTATTTCAATTACCAATTTAACTTTACCATATGCACCTTTACCAATTGTTTTAATGAAATCAAAATCTGATTTTGCTTTTTTATGAGGTATTGTTGAATTTGGCTGTAAACCAAATGATGATGATTTTGGTATTTCAATTGGTTTTTGAATAGGTTTAACAGGTTCATGTTGCTCAATAACAGGTGGTGTATCTATTGTAGTTGTAGTTGTTGTAGTTGTGGTGGTTGTTGTAGTTTTAGTAGAATTTGGAGGATTTTTTGCATTTGCTGCAGCAATTTGAGATTTTGATAATAATTGTCTACACGTTACATAATTGTCAATACTATCGCTACTATCGGTATAATCCGAATAATCATCTTCATTATAATCTTCTTCTGATGTTGTTGATTCATCTTCTTCGTCATCTTCTTCACCATCATCATAATAATTACCATTTCTACTACTTGCTAAACTATTATATGATATATCTTCGTTTGTAATTGTTGAATTTGATAAAACATTACTACATGTGTTTATTATTATATCATTTTTTATACTTTTTTCGATTGAATCCAATTTTAATATAGTTTTATTATTATTATTATTAATATTATTACTTTTATCATCTATGTTGTTATTTATCATTTTAGTTAATTATTTATATATGTTTTGTTGTAGTGTTTTTTGTGATTGTTTATGTGTAAATAGTCTATTTACTACTATTTATGATTATGGTGTATTGAAAAATAATTAAATATAATTTTTATTAAAATTATAAAAAAATAAAAAAAAAAACAAATAATAATAACCACACTCTAACACACAACATACATAATTTACTAAATTAAACATTTTTGTTGCGTGTTTGTAAAAATTAAAAAAAACATATTTTTGAACAAACTTAGCGATTTTAAAGTTACAACAGTTGATTTTTTTTTTTAAATTAAATTTAATTGAAATTGGCTTTTGATAATTAATTTTTTTTTTTTTTTTTTTATTATCAAATTTTCTCTTACATATATTTTTTATTAAATTTCAAAATTATGTTTTCTTCAATTAAAAAATTACAATCAGTTGGATCAATTTCAATCAGATATTTTACAACAAATACTATAAGTTTGTATTTTATGTTACATTAAAATTTTTATTTTTAAATACTATATAAAAATATTAATAAATCCATATATACCATTCAGAAAAAGGTAGATTAGATGGTAAAGTTGCACTAATTACAGGTGGAGCAGATGGTGTTGGTCGTGAATCATCATTATTATTTGCAAAAGAAGGTGCAAAGGTATTGATTGTAGATTTAAATGAAGGTAAAGGTAAAGAAGTAGTATCAATGATTAAATCTGCAGGTGGTGAAGCATCATTTTTTAGAGCAGATGTTAGTAAAGCAGCAGATGTAAAAGAAATGGTTGATGCAGCCGAAAAAACATTTGGTAAATTGAATATTCTTTTCAATAATGCTGGTATCATGATTTCCGAAGATGATGATAGTGTAAATACCACTGAAGAAGTATGGGAGAAAACAATAAATGTAAATTTAAAAGGTGTATTTTTAGGTTGTAAATTTGGTATTCCAGCATTATTAAGAGCTGGAGGAGGTACAATCATTAATACTGCTAGTTTTGTCGCTTTAATGGGTGCAGCTACTCCTCAAATTGGTATGATATTAGACAAAAAAGATATAATAACAAATAACATATTATTAATTTATATATATATATATATATTCTCCTATGGTTTCATACAGCATACACTGCAAGTAAAGGTGGTGTATTAGCAATGACTAGAGAATTAGCCGTAATTCATGCCAAACAAAATATTAGAGTAAATGCACTTTGTCCAGGTCCTTTAAGAACTGAATTATTAGATAAATTTTTAAATACACCAGAGAAAAGAAATCGTCGTTTAGTTCATCTTCCAATGGGTAGATTTGGTCAAGCACAAGAAATTGCAAATGGTGCTTTATTCCTTGCAAGTGATGAAGTATGTATATTTATTATTACCTGCTACACTATGATTATTAACTAGCTGTGATACTAATAACACACTTAATTATTATTATAGTCATCCTATGTTACAGCTTCAACATTTTTAGTTGATGGTGGTTTAACAGCTTCATATGTTACTCCACTTTAAATTGTTGTACATCACTCAAAATAATTAATCTAAATAAATAACAATCATTTATATTAATGAAAATTCAAAAAACATTGCCATATTTTTTTTTCATTTTTTCATTTTTTTTTTTCATTTTCATTAAATACAAAGTAACGAGCAACATGGTTGAAATTAAAGATTTATTAACATCAGAAGATGAACAAGTTTTCTTTGATTTAAATAATACAACAATATATATAGGTTCACAAAATTTAGGTGATGGTCATATATATGTTACAAATAAGTAAGAGATATAGCGATTATAACCTGACGCAACAACAAAAAATGAATAATGTTATATTAATACTCTTTTCCATATATTATATAGAAATGTTCATTGGATTTCAATTAATAATACAACTAAATATACATTCAACTTTTATTCAATTGGATTAAATGCAGTTTTTAGTAAAAACGATGATTTCCCAGCATCAGTATATTGTCAAATCGATCAAGTAATTGAACCAGAAGGAGGAAATGGTGTAAAATCATCTGAAAGTAATAAAGGTGAAGAAGAGGAAGAAGAAGAAGAAGAAAATGATGATGATGATTATACAGAAGTTAGATTTATACCTTCGGATGATTCAAAAAGTAAGTCCTACCATTCATATATTCACACACTTACACAGATATACAAGCACACAACAAATTACTAATATATTATTATAACAGTTCATCCAATTTATGATGCACTTTGCCAAGGTGCTTTATTAAATCCAGATCCTGAAGATGAAGATGATGATGAAGGTGATTTTTATTATGGTGAAGATAACAATGATCAAGAATTAGCATTTGATCCAAATGATTTAGATAGATTTCAAGATGCAGAAGAAGAAGATAATAATTAATAAATTTATTTAATATGTATATAGTATATTTTATTTGAAAATAGATTATTGTGAATTATTATAACAATAATAATAATAATAATAATAATTAATGAACAGTTTTTATTCATTAGATTCTTTCATTTTAATTGGATAAATTTTATTTATTTGTATTTTTAAATTTCAGACTATTGTGGGTAAATTACATTTTATTAATTTTTTAAGTTTTATTTATTTAATTTATATTTTTTTAAGTTTTATTTTTTTGTTAGTATAAAATGTAAAAATTATTATTGGCATTATTATTATATAGAACTAAAACTATAAAATAAAATGACAGGTATTTGGTCTTCAACTTTCCCAGCAAATTCAAGTGTTCAAGGTATTTTAAATAATGTTAAGGCACAAACAGAATCAATGCTATCAAAAAAATATACCAAATTTAATGCAATTTCTTATAAATCACAAGGGATGGATTATGGTTGGAATTATATTATTAAATGCGAAACATCTGAAGGATATATTCATATTAAAATTAAAGTAACCTATGATAACCAATCAACAGTTTTACAAATTACTCAAAATAAAACATTATCTGATCTAATTAATGTATACATGATGTAAAAGAAATAAATAAACAATTTAATATTTTTTAAATTAATTTAATATGAATAAAATGTAAACAATGTATACCCCAATATATACAACACATTTATTGAATATAACATATATAAACCAATTTAATGACAATTAATAATAGTTTTATAAATATAAACAAATCAATGTTTTTAAATGTTTATTTTTTTTTTTCTATAAAAAGAATTTTTTAAACATATACCATTTATATGTGAAGTATTAATTATAATACCATGTTTACATACGAGCATGCAAAATAAAATTTGTTGTTAAATTTGATTGATTCTTAAATTTTTTAATTATCCAATAACTGACTGATACGTTTTAAAAATGAATTATATTTTTGTAATCTTCTTCCAAAACCATTTTTTGGGATTTTAACCAATTCATTGGTAGCCAAAACGTTTTTGATATAGGTTGATAATCCTATTAATCTTTTTCTTGTAATTTCATGAGATACTTGATTGACTGAAATGATTAAATTTAATGTAGAACCATTATTTGATAGCAAAATAGGGACTGCTGCTTCACCCTTTAAAATGCAGTTATCCATAAAAATTTGGGTTAGGGCACTTTTGTCATCATTTACATGTGGCGTAGTTGTAAATATATTTCCATATCCATTATAAACTTCTTTGTAATGCCCAAGTTTGGAAATTCCTTCATTAAATGGACAATCAGCATATTCCATTTGAAATGCTTCAATTATTAGTTTTAATTCAAAATAATGTTCTTTTACACCTCCTGATAATTCAATTACATCATCATCACTGATGTGATCTTTTCTTAATACCTTGGTATTTAAAACTGTGTGTAAGTTATGTGTTGCCATTTTTCTTTTAATTATTATTTATTTTTGATTTGATTAAATTAATGATATTATAAAAAAATTAGAAGCTTTATATACATTTTTATTTAGTTAATTTTTTAAGTTGTTTAAGTTTTAAGTTTTAAACCCTAAAAATTAAAGTTTAATTTTTTCATTCTTTTTTCCCACTTTTAAAAACATCAGTAGCATCAATATTAAAAATATAAATAAAGATTTTTTTTTTTTTTTTACTAATACAATATCATCAACTTTGTTTCCTGTTTTTTTTATAGTTAAATTGATGTTCATCTTTCCTTCTTTTAAATTATTTTATTATGTTATTTTTTTTTAATAAAGTTAATATTAGATTTATCCATTTTTTTAGTTTTGTTTTTTATTATTTTTCCATTACGCTCAAAAAAAAGGCATTGTCTTCGTTAAATGAAATTAATTTTGTTTTGCTCGGGTACAAATGTGTTGTGCCTGATGTAACAGGTATTTAGCAACCAGATTTTGTTGATTTCAAAATTAAGAATAAATTTAACAAAAAAAAAAATCAATACTAATGAGGAGATTACGTTTTTAGGTAATTCAATTTAAAAAATTAAATAATATAATTTTATTGTTAAAACATTGATAACAACAGATTCGTGTGGTGATTGTAAATATATATGGTATGTATATAAATTTGTATGTATTGTTAATAGATTAAATGAATAACATGATGATATTGTTGATCAAAACAACATATAAAATCATAATGTATTAATTTTGATGGTCAATCAATTATCCTTTAATTAAAGGCAAACTTATCGAACATCTATATTATTACAAATTTAAATTTCTTTATAATTTGACAATGTTGAATAATGGATATTCTCGATTTGACCAATTATTATAAAGTTCATTATCATATGGTGATGTTTGAATTGCTAATTCTGGTATATAAAATTGAAACTAAATGGTTTAAATCCGATAAAATTGATAATGTATTATTAAATTTCCGGTTGAGTTGATGTTGTAATTTAAATATAAAATTATAAAGGGAATTTTAAATTAATTATCAAAAACATCAAAACAATTTAATAATACATTATCAATTTTATCAGATTTAAATCCGGTACCAAAAAAAAAAGTTTATAATATGATATGGTAAATACAATTGTAAATACTATATACCACCTCAAATTAAATTTAATTAATAAAATAGAAAATGAAATCTTAAAACACTGGTATTTTATGATATCATCATTTAAACCCAGATTACGTGATCATTTTTTTGTTTTTGTTTTTTTTCCCAATACCAATACCAGCTGATTTTTTAAAATGATTCCATAGAATGTTTTCGTTTCAATAGAATGCATCCGTTTAAGTTACCTAGATATTTATGATTTTTTTTTTCAAAACAAAAAAAAACCTTGGTGATGTCACTTTTTTCGAGACTCCGAGATAATTTTCATATTATTTTTTATTGGTATTTAAAGTTAAAATTTTACCTATTGGTATTCATTATTATTTACAACCAAATCAAAATACATACACATTAAAAAACAAAATGTACAAATTAATTTTATCTCTTTTATTTATTTCTTTCATTTCAAGTATGTATTAATTATTTTATCATTTTTATTTTAATTTTTAAATATATCTTTATTAATAAATCTATGTGTTATTATTATTATTTTAATATAGTGGCATTTGGTCAAGCACTACAAAACGGAAGTTGGGGTTACATGCAACAAACCAGTTCTGGTTCATGTGCAACAAAACAAGGAACAAATTCAACAATGGTCCAGAATGCATTTGGTTATCAAGTTTATAATAATAAAGGGCAATTAAGATTAGTAAACATTACTGTCAATACAGACAATACAATTCAAGGTGTAGCAACACTTTGGTATTCTGGAAGTACAAGTTTAGCAGGTTATGCACCAGTTAAAGGAGTTGTTTATAATCAATATTCATTCCAAGCTGTATTATTACCAACTAGAATTTCCAATGGTGCTACTTATTTCTATTCATTTGTTGGTTGCCCAACATCATCACGTTTAGGTGAAACTGAAATAGAGCATTATGAAGTTTCTCATGATTCCGATTAAAAAGAAATAACAATACAATACAATTAATAAACCCATTTTTATTATTTGATAATAAAAAAAAAGTTCAAAAAATCTAGGTCTTATTGCAATGTTATCTTATTTTATTATTATTTAATTTATTTATTATTATTTGTTTAATACTTTAATTATTATTATTATTATTTATTTATTTATTATTATTATTATTTTTAGTTTTTTTTTTTTTTGTTTTAAACAATTTTATCAATTTTATTAGTCACTTTTATTACTCTTTTGACCTTTTCTAAATAGAAATAAATTTAACAAGAATTTTCTAATTAAATCAAATGGAATGATAGAGAAAGATAAACCAACAACTAGTAACCATTCATTTGAAGTGAGACCAACAGTTCTTAATACTTTACCACCGATATAAGTGAAAATGATTTGTACTACGAAAATGAAAAATACAACCACAATGAAACCTTTGTTATCAAAAAGATGATCAAAAAGATTTAAACGAGAAGTACGAACATTGAAAGCATTGATAACTGAAAGGAAAATAAAGAATGCAAAAAATGCTGTCAAGAATGCTGGTTGACTTGAAAAGAATTGTTCAACGTAATCATTTGTAAGGAAAAGAATTGACATTGCTGAAATGAATGGACCTGCACCCAAGATTGAACCCCACATTCTTGAAGTGATAATTGATTGATCTCTTTTAATTGGTTTATCTGTCATATAACGTGTTAATGCTGGTTCACCACCAAATGCCAATGCAGCGAGTGTATCCATTACCAAATTAACCCAAAGTAATTGAATCAAAGTCAATGGGAAATCAAATCCCATAAATGGACCAAGGAATACAATGAGAGTTGATGCAACATTGATTGTAGATTGGAAAACAATAAACTTTTGAATCGATTTGTAAATAGTTCTACCATAGAGTACAGCTTGAGTGATCGATGCAAAATTATCATCTAAAATAACGATATCAGCAGCTTCTTTACTAACTTCAGAACCAGAACCCATTGCAAAACCAACATCTGCATGTTTAAGTGCAGCACTATCATTTACACCATCACCAGTCATACCTACTACTTTATGAAGTGATTGTGCAACATTAACAAAACGTACTTTATCAGATGGTAATGCTCTTGATACAACACGTAAATGTGGTAACATATTTGCCAATTTACTATCGGAAAGATTTTGAAGTTCAAATGATGTCAATACAACACCTGGTTGATTTTCTTCACCTGGTGCAATCAATCCAATTTGATGTGCAACTGCAATTGCTGTTTCTTTTTTATCACCAGTGATCATAACAATTTGAATACCTGCATTGGTTGCAGTTTGAATGGATGAACGTGATTCTTCACGAATTTCATCGTATACACCAACAATACCAACGAGAATTAAACTATTTGGAAGTGTTTCAGTTTCAACTAATGGTTCTCTTGAAACGGCAACAGCAATAACACGAATACCTTGACCAGATAATTTATTAATTGAATTGGTTAATCCAACTGAATCTGGAATTGGTTCGATATGACCATCTTCATTGAAATGTGAAGTACAACGATTCAAAACAATTTCTGGTGCACCTTTGAGACATGTGATTTCAACGTATTTTTCATTGATTTTATGGGAACAAGTTACAATACCTTTTGGAGCTTTACCAGATACACCTCCTGCAATTGGGACACGAAGTAATGCAGCGGAATATTTACGTTCAGAATGGAAAAGAATTTCTTTTTCAACAGATACAGAGTAATCAGCCAATAATGAATCACGATCTAAAAATTGAAGTAAAGCTTTATCAGATGCATTACCACCTACAATTTGACCATCTTCACCAATTACTGATGATGTTGATTCTCTAACAGTGAATGAAAGTACTTCTTTGAGTTCTTTTGGAATTCCATCAAAACCTTTATAAGTTTGAGCTGAACCAGAAATGAAAGTTCTTGGTATGAATTTACCTTTTGTGAGTGTACCAGTTTTATCGACAAACAATATATCTAATGAACCAGCAGTTTCAATACCCAATAATTTACGAACCAATACTTTAGCTTTTAATAGTTTTCTCATGTTCAATGATAACACAATTGCAATCATCATTGGTAAACCTTCAGGAACTGCAACTACAATGATAATGATAGCGAGAGTAATTGAATTTACAATATCTTTCAATACAATTGGATATTGTGTAATGTATGCTGATATTTGTGCCCAATCATAGTTATTATCCATGATGAATTGTTTGAAAAGGAATGAAACTACAATGAAACCTGCACCAATGTAACCAATAGTTGAAATACCATCTGCCAAATTTGAAAGTTTAATTTGTAATGGACTTTCTCTACCATCGGTTTTAGATAATTCAATAGCTAATTCACCATATAATGTTGCTGAACCAACAGCGGTAACCAATAGAACACCTTCACCATCTTCAGCAACAGTACCTCTGAAACAAAGATATTGATCAACGAAATCATTTTTAGTTGTTGGTTCGTAATCTTGTGGTGCAACTACTTTTTTCTCTAAAAATGATTCACCATTCAATGTTGATTGATTAACGTGTAATTCACCTGCAACTAATCTACCATCTGCTGGAATTTTATCACCTGCTTGAAGTAATACTAAATCACCAACTACAACATCGAAACCATAAACTTCGGAAATATGTGATCCATTTCTAAAAACATTACATTTAACACGTGATGCTTTTTCTTGGAGTTCTTGAAATGAATTTTCATTTTTGTATTCACTGTATGTTGATACAAATGTTGCTAAAAATACTGCTGATGCAATACCAACACCTTCAAACCATTCTGCATATCCAACAAATGATAAACCAACTGTAATCACCAATGCAACGCATAAAATGTGAATAAGTGGATCTTGAAAGTTTTCCATTAATTTTGAAAAAAATGATTCAACCTCTACTGGTGGTAATGTATTGGATCCATATTTTTCTCTGTTTTCTATTACTTTTTTATCATTTAATCCTTGAAAATGATATTTTACCATCTTTTAAAAATTAATTGTATATATTGTATAATGTGTGTTTCTTTCTATCTATTTTTATTGTCTGAAAGTTTTTTTTTTTTTTTTTATTATTGATGTGCGTGTGAAAATTTTGAAATTTTTTAATATTTTTTTTTTTTTATTTTTTTTTTATGTAAAAACTTTGTGATTAATTTATTTATTTATAGATTGAAAAATAAAATTGAATAAAATTCGCCAATTTATTATTATTATTAACTATCTTATATAATATATGTATTGATTTTACTATTTATATTGTTATTATAAATTATTACTACACAAAAAAAACTAAATAAAGGAAATTATAAAAAAATTTAAAAAAAAAAAAAAAAAATTTGTGATGTTGAAAATTAAAAAAAATGAAAAAAATTAAAAAAAAATAAAATTTTTTGTGACACTGCATACAGATTAACTGAAAAAAAAAAATTAATGTTTTAAACACTATCATACTATTTTAAAATTAATCGTCTTTCAATTAATTAATTATTGACTCATCAAATTGTGTGATAAATTAATTTATCATTTATACTTTGAATTATTATTATTATGTACTATATTATTTATTTTAATATTTTAAGAAAATTTTTCTATGAATCTATACAATATTTTAATTTAAATTGTTAGTATCACTAATAATTTATAAATTTATGAATCAATAAATAATGCTCTACCTTTTACTATATGACACTGATACTCTACATTTAATTTGCTATTATTATTATTATTTTTAAAAACATTTTCTATGCACAATACCTGTGAATACAAATAGTTAGTATTTATTAATTATCGAGTTTTTATATAATACTATATATTATTGAATAGTTTACCTTTTCCATGTTCTAAATATTCTTCTTTGGTAATCCATTGATCAGAAAATGATTTTAAATCACCAAGCACTGAGCCACCACACCAAACTGAATGATTACGATCTGGAGGAGATGAAATTTTAATATCTATTGAAGGATTAGAGACAAGATGTTTCATTTCAGAGAGTAAACGAGTTTCAAAACCATTTGCCATTGTTGAACCACCGGAGATTACAATGTTTTTATATAGATCACGACGAATATCAATATCACAACCAACAATTGTATCATTTAACAATTGATGAATACCATTTTCATCTCTTCCCAAAAGTGATGGTTCAAAAAATGCTTCATAACAACGGAATCTTTCTTTGCCAAGTGTGAGTATTTGTTTATCGGGCATTTTATAATCCATTAACACATTGGATTGTTCTTCGGATAATGCCATTGCATCATGATAATTTGGAGCGACAAATGATGTTTTCTCTTTGATATCACGCACAATTTCACGTTCAGCAGTGGTAGTAAATGCATAACCACGTTCAGTGAGTAATCTCATTAAATATTCTGTAATATCACGACCACCCATATCCAAACGTTTAACATTGTGTGGAATACAATAACCTTCATAAATTGGTACAGTATGACAAACACCATCACCACAATCCAAAACTGTACCAGTTGTACGACCAGATGCATATAATGAAAGAACTGCTTGAATTGCAATGTAAACTGCTGGTGTATTAAAATATTCAAACATTGTTTCAATCATTCTTTCACGATTTGCTTTTGGATTTAATGGTGCTTCAGTTAAAAGTACTGGGTGTTTTGATGGATCAACACGTAATTCATTGGTGAATGTATATTCCCATAATGCTTCCATATCATTCCAATTGTTGATTATACCATGTTCAATTGGATACTTTATTGAAAGTACACCACGTTTTGCTTGTGCTTCATCACCAATATATTTATCTTTACCCATTCCATGCATTACACTGCTAAACATTGGATAACCAATAATCGATGGAAAAACACATCTTGGTGCATCTTCACCTGCAAAACCTGCTTTAACCATACCTGATCCATTATCAATTACAATTGTTTTTTCAGTGATACGTGAAAAGAATTCTGCTCTTGAGGTTCTTGCTTTACTGGATTCTTGGAATTTAGCAACTGAAGGTGGTTCTGGAATTGTATCTGGTTTTGCCATTGTATCTGCATAATGTTCAATAACAGCATTTGATTGAACAGGTCCAGTAAATGAAAGGTTTGAAGTTTGCTTCCAAAGTTTATCCATTTCATCATCATCGTTTTCCGCTTGAAATACAGCTGCAGTTGATATGGATGAAGGGAATTTTGGTTTCTCTTTTTCCAGTATGAAAAATGTCCATGGTTGACCATTACCAATTGGTTTATCATTTAAATATACCATTACACCATAACCACCTGCAATTGTTGGAGTGTAAGTTGATGTGAATGTTGAATCACCATTGTCTTGTACGTCACCATGAATTTGAATTCCTGGTGGTCCTTGAACAAATACATAAAATTGTTGATTTGCTTGTAACTTGTTTACAGGTCTACCTTTTGAATCACGTGCTACAATTGTAAATGTTGATTTAACACCAGGTGTACCAGTTTCCAATCCTGGTCCATATGCTTCACATTTCAAATTATCGGCATTGAAATTATCTTTTGGTTCTACTAATGTTGCTTGTTGAATATTTGTAATGAATGGTTGTTGATTTGCAATCAATGTACTTTCCAAATAGATGGCAATTGCATAACCACCAGTTTTAGGTGGGGTGTAAACAACACCATAACTACCATCCTTATTATCAGTTACAATACCATACAATTGATCACCATGTTCACCTTGAATCAATACATTAAATGTTTCGCCACCTTTTGTATGTTTATTACCTTTTGAATCATATGCTTGAATTGTAAAATGACATTCTTTACCTACAATACCCTTTACTAATCCATCACCTGTTGCTTTACATTGTTTTGCATCTGCTACACCAACAGTTGATACAATTGGTATACTTGGAAATTCTAATTTTGCTATATTTACAGTTGGTGTGGTTGTTGGTGGTGGTGAAGGAAATTGATCGATGGTTGTTGTAGTGGTTTCTTTTGGTACAGATGGAAAATCCATTAATAAATCAACAGAAGTTGATTGATCTTCATTTGATGGAGCAGATGGAAATTGATCAATCATTGAAGTGAATGTAAAATCTGGTATACTTTGTTGTAAATCAACCAATGGTGGTAATGCAGGTGTGTCCCATTGAACATTATGTTTTTTTGCTATATTACTAAGATAATAATTTACCAATGATTCTTCTGGTGCTTTATTTGATAAACGATGTACAATCTTTGGATTAATACAACAACTATCAATACAATCTTCTGGGAATTTCTTTCCAAACTTTTCAATTAATCTCTTTCTAATTTTATATAATTCAACTTGTTTCTCTAAATATGGGGATGCAAATATAATACTACAACATGCTTCTTTTAAATCAGCTGGACATACTCTAAAAGCAATATATATATATTAATGTTAATAATTGTTTTGTATCTTATTGAATGTAATGATCATATACATTACTTTAAACCTTCAAGACCTCTAATTCTATTTGCAATGGTTTCACAATAAATAATTAAAATACCTAATACTTCAGTGTGATAATCTTCATTTATAACAGATACAGTTCTAACTCTAGCTTGTTCTTCTTTACCCAATGCTAATAATTCAGCAATCTCTTTTTTGTGAACATTACTTAATTCAAAGTTTTTATTTTTGTGTAATATTAATCTACTATTTGCTAATTTGAGTAACATACCCCTGTTTGGTCAATTGCCTAATATATTAATATATTATTTTAAAATGTAATATTAATATATTGTTTAAAGTGATACAAACATATTAGCAGATGTAAATTTAGTCATGGTTTAGTATAGTAATTAATATAATAGATATAATTTATGAAAAAATGAAAAATTAAAAAAAAAAAATTTAATTTGCAAAAGGTTGTATGATATCGAAAATTCAAAAAAAAAATAAAATTTAATTTAAATTAAATATATAACTCAAATAATTCAGATAAAATAAACACGACAGCCATCATATGATAAGTTATTTTTTTTTTTTTATCATTTAAAACGTTTGAGTCTTAGTACCAATAATCATTAATAAATAGATGTAGTTACTATTATTATTATTATTATTATTTCAATTATATCATTGATTAATCTTTGTGATTATTAATCATTTATAATATATTTATGTTAGTACTATAATATTATTTTATTTTTTTTTTTAACAAAGTGAAAAATGAGTTTGGCGCTTATTTTTTAATCGACAATTAAATTAAAATTTTTTTTTTTTAATTACAATTTTAAAATTTTTAGCACAACAAATAGATATACTATACATTTTATATATTACATCATTTAAATGTAATATAGTTTATTTAAATCACCATTTATATTGATATAAATACATATATGAATTTTAAATCAACTGTTACAAGTGAAGAAGTTATAGAAGATACAGAAGAACAATATGAAGAATCAATATCTAAAGAAGAAATAAAGTCAGATACAAATACTAGTGAAAAAGAGGAAGAAGACGACGAAGAAGATCAATATGGAGAAGATCAAGAACGCTATGAAGATGATGGTGTATCTTTAACACAAGTAGTAAATGGTGAGGCACCCCCTGAATATTATACTTCTCCAACAAAAACATTAAAAAAATGGCCAAGGGCTACAAAATCACCTGTTTTAAGTGTTAGTAAATTTAAATCTACTTTTACTAAATCATATGAAAATGAACTGTTGGATGATGGATTTGAAAAATCATATTTAAAATTAGAGTAAGCAAAAATACCACACCATAAGTAGCACATATAAACTATTATTAAATACCCACACTTCTTGCCATAAACAATATTATATTACAAACAGTATTTCAGATGTTAAATTAGTTGCACATAATGGAATGGAAGAAAATGAAATAAAGAAACAATTTCAATTAAAAGGTATTGACGAAATTCCAAATTTAGACAACAGTTATAACGTATCAAAAGATGGTGTACCTTTTACATTCTTAAACAAGAATAACAAACACAATTTGAATGGAAGTAAAGACATTGATACAGAAGTACCAGTTTTTAAAAAAGTACCAAAAAGTTTAGATAAACCAAAACCAATATCTAAAAAAAAAGCAACTAAAGCAAAAAATCCAGAAACACTACCACCACCAATACTTACTAGATCAAGATTAAAAAACAGTTTAGTTGGTGCTGAATTTGGTTTATCAACAATACTTACTAGATCAAGATTGAAAGACAGTGTTCTACCCAATTCAGGAGCACAAAGATTGGATCAAGAACAATTACAAAAAGAGCTCAATGAATTGCTCAAACAATCTCAACAATCTCAACAATCTCAACAAAAACAACAAATTGCAGATTCACTTCCAAAAAAAACCAAGAGCTAAGAAGCCAAGACCAGCAAAAAAGAATGCAATATTAAATAGTAATGATATCAACAATAGCAGCAATTGTTTTAACTTTAATAATTTAAATAATCAAACTCCAATTGATCAATCAACATTATTACAACAATTATCAATATTACCACAAATTAATAATAGTCGTATAACTACCACAACAACAACTAACACAAAAAAAACATTGCAATACTATTAATTTTATGGTAGTAGTAGTTTAGGTTTTTAAAAAAACAAATATTTTGTTTATAAAATACATTTTCAATTTTTATTTTCAATAACACATTTACTGTTTTGTGATTTTTTTGTTCAATTAAATTGTTATTTTTTTTATATATTATTTATTACATTGTATTTATCAATGATTATATTTTAAAAAATAACATATATATTTATAATTAACAAACAAATACAATCTTTATTTAAATGATATGATTATTATTATTTACGCGTGATTATTTATAATAATTTAATAAAGTCGAATTTTTCAACATCGTTTGTGTTTGTCATTGATTTATAATTAATAAAGATTTTACCATCTTTGAATGACCATGACCAGTTATCAGCTTTTTCATCATTTTGGAGAACAATTTGATGAGCGGTAGTTGCTTCTTGAACTGCTTCAAGAATCATTTCATCTGCACAACGTCTCTTTAAATTGACTGATACTTTTTCGACGATACCAGTGATGATATGACCA
>JACAFY010015004.1:0-17467 GCA_015252635.1 Dictyostelium capitatum | reverse complement strand
ACTTTATTTGGTTTATAAACAAATTAAAAAAAAAATAAAAAAAAAATAAAAATTTAATTTTTTAAAAAAAAAAAAAAAAAAAAATAAAAAAAAAAAACTTTTCCAGCATGAATTTTTTTTCAAAATATCTATCTTTTCAAACACACCAACACAATATATATAATAATAGTCGATAGTTTTTTATATATACTTTTAAAGTATATATAAATTGTATAATAAATAAAGAATGAATAATAAAGTTGATATGAATGCATTTGTGTCTCAGAATTTATTTGATAAATTCCCACAAAGAATAGAATGTATAGAGACATGGATATATAAAGGAAAAAAACATTTATTCATTGGTACAACAGAAGGTCATGTTTTAATATATGATGTAGTTGAAAAAGAAAGTCAACATGGTAGTGGTGTTCAAGGTACGTATATGATATATCATTAATATACATATATTGATAAAAATATATTATACTAATAAATGGCTACAGTATCAGTTGTAATTAGAGATACAAAACAATTATCAAAGAAACCAATTCAACAAATGAGTGTATTTGATAATTATAATAAATTATTGATATTGACAGATGGTGATTTAAAATTATATGATTTATTACAATTGGATGCAACTACTGGTATTACATTAATGAAAGCAAAAGGATGTAGTGCATATGCAATTAGTAATCAACCTGGAGCACAATTATCATTGGTTGCAGCAGTTAAAAAGAAACTTGTATTATATGGATGGGATGGTACAGATTTTATAGATCAAAAAGAATTTAATATGCCTGATATAGCTAAAAACATTGATTATCGTGGTAACTTCATTGTAGTTTGTTTTAAAAAAGCATACAATATCATAAATACAACAGATGGATCAGTAACAAACGTTGATGCTGATAAACTTACTTTTACTACATTTTTACAAGATAATGAATTCTTAATGGTTAAAGGATGTAAGTAGAGACTATGCATGATATTATATGTATGATATTTGGATTCATTTACTAATAAACACACATTCATACACAATATCAATTTATATAGCAATGTCATTTTTTATAAATACAGCTGGTAATCCAGTAAGAAGACATAGTATTACATGGCAAGATGCACCAAGTACAATGTCAATATATCATCCATTTGCTATATCGATTGTACCAAGATTGGTAGAAGTTCAAATATTACCAGATCCAAATGATCCAAAAACAATTTCACAATCAATGTTTTTACCAGGATGTAAATCAATTAGTGTAAAAGAGGATATTTATGTATCATCACCAACAAGTGTATGGAGATTACAACCATTGCCAATATTGGAATTAGTGGATCAAATGGTAACGAAACAAGAATTTGAAACTGCAATTAATCTATTACAAAATACAACACACAAAGAGAATATACCAGGATTAAAAGAGAAATTGATAAAGATTAAAACATCAGCAGCGTATCATTTATTTTCAAAAGAACAATTTCAAACTGCAATGGGTTATTTTATAAGTGCACAAGTTGATCCATTGAAAATCATATCGTTGTATCCAGGTTTGTTACCACATCATCTTCAAGAAAAGTTATCAACACCATTTAATATACGTGATATTGAAAATAATCCAAGAGCATTACCAGAGTTGGAACATTATCTAGTGGAGTTTAGAAAGAATAAAATTGAATATTCATCACCGCCAGAATTGTTGAATTCAGGTTATACACTTCAAGAATTGGTTGATACAACATTGTTAAAAGTATATATTAAATGTAAACCATCATTGATACCTCATTTCTTTCATTTGAAAAATCATTGTCATGTAGAAGAAAGTGAACGTGTATTATTGGAAGAGAAAAAATTGACAGAGTTGATTCTATTTTACAAATCAAAGGATCTTCATAGAAAAGCATTAACATTGTTGGCTAAAAACAATAATAATTCACCAAGTGATACCATTGCTTATTTATGTCAATTGGGTGAAAAACATATTGGTATCATTTTGGATAATAGTAAGTGGGTACTTTTGAAAGCACCAAATGAAGCATTGGCTATATTTACAACAGATAGAAAAGACCCATTATCTCCAGATGATGTTATACCTCATTTGAAAGTAAATGCACCAACTTTACTCAGACCATACCTTGAACATATAATAAACGATCCATTAACTCCAAATAAAAGTCCTGAATATCATAATCAATTGGTATTTGAATATTTGGGTGCAATTTCAGAATTAATTAAACCACCAGCTGTTCGTGATCCAGGTTTAATACCTGCTGGTACTGAACCTGGAGTACTTGGCGCACTTAGAACTAAAATGATTCATTTTTTGGAAACTTCAAAATATTATCTACCAGAGAAAATGTTATCACGTTTTCCATCAAATGATCTTTATGAAGAACGTGCAATTCTTCTAAGTAAAATTGGTCGTCATGAACAAGCATTAGGAATATACGCACATAAATTAAAGAATTTTACAATGGCTGAAGAATATTGTGATCGTCATTATAATAAAGATTCTGAAGAGTCTAGAGATGTTTATTTATCATTGTTAAACGTTTATTTAAAACCATCATCCGATCCAAATTCAAATAGTACATTTGGTAGTCAAGCACAAGTACAACCACAGCAACCATTATTAGAACCAGCATTAAAATTATTAAACAAACATTACAGATCTATAAATACACCAAAAGCATTGGCATTACTTCCATTAAATACACCAATTGATAAATTATATCCATTTTTCGAATCTGTTATTCGTGATAATACAAAAACCAAAAGAGATAATCAAATCATTAAAAATCTATTCAAATCTGAAAACTTTAAAATCAAGGATGAATTATCACAATTGAAAACTGGTGTCATTAAAATCACTGAAGATTTAACTTGTCCAATTTGTAATAAGATATTTTTAGGTACTCAAGCATTTGTTGCTCACCCAAATGGAACTGCTGTTCATTATCATCATAAAAATGATAAACAATATCAAAGTCATTTTGAATAATAAAAAAAATAATAAACAACATCGAATAATAATAAAAAATTAATTTAATAACAAATTTATAATCTTTTATTTGATTGATTTTCATATTGTTCCAATACATTTGATATATTTGTTAAATCAATATTAATATCTTCTTCAACTTGTTTAACTGCTGGTTGTTGTTGTTCTTGTTGTTCATCTCTTGGTGATGTTAATTGTTTAATTAATTCTTGAGTATTGAAATCATATTTTAATACTATTTCACCAGTTTTTGAAACTGAATAATAATCACCAATGATAATTGTAAAACCAGATAAACCAATATCACGAAGACGATCAGCTGAATCATGTAATTTTTGATATGCTTCAAATACTTTAGAATGACCATGGTTGTAGACAAATGATGATAAACAAGTTAAATGTCTTAACCCCATACGTACTTGAGCATAATCTCTTACTGCTTCCATTTTATCTGCTAATCTTGATTGATTCATTGCATTTTTGTGTTGACTTTCCAATATATCACAAAACTCATCAAATGTAACTAATGGATTAATCTTTAATGATCCATCTATATCAACCCAAAATTTAGTTTTTTGTAAATTTGGTACAATTAAAACGTTTACACTAAATTTATATTTTTTAAATCTGTAAGAATCAGAAAAAAAATATTAGTATAAATGTTTGCTGTTAAAAATTAATGAATATTTTATTAATGTACTTACTTTGTTTTCATTAAATTTTCAATTTTTGATTTATTACTCATTAGCATTTTAGTGAAATCTAAAGTTTGAGTCATTTGTTCTTGTGGATTTAAATAAAGTTTTGGATCTTCAGTTGGATCATCATGTTCTTGATATGTTAATGAACGTACTTTTAATAACTTTTCCAATACTGGAGTATGTGTATAAAATTCTAATCTTTCTTTAGTGAATTGAGCAGCTTTAATTGCATTTTCTTTTTTCTCTTCTTCAACTTCATTCTTGATATTTGATAAATTTAAATGTGATAAATATTCATACCAATTCTCTGGTGATGAACGATCTAAATAACAAATTGGTTCAGATGATGTAAAATTTACATCTGTATGATTTAAATCAAATTTCAATATTTGATTAACTACTAATTCATATCCATCTTGTTTAGCTTCTTCAACTTCTGATTTCCATTTACCAACAACTTCTTGGAAATGTAATAATGCATGATAATTCTCTTGATATGAAAAATTTGAATCTAATGGATTGGTTGTCATTTGTATATTCAATTTAGATTCTCTTTTGATTTTACGTACAATTGAATCTAATTCACTCTTTTGTTTTGCACTTATATTTAATAATTGATTTACAAATTGTTTATTATCCAATAGAAATTCTCTTAATGATCCATTGATTGATGGTAATTTAACGTTATCAACCATTTCAATTTCTGTAATGAAATCTGTTGGTAAACTACACTTTTCAAATAATAATCTAATTTGATTTGGAATATGTTGTGGATTTAATGCATTTTGAATCATTTCAATATCAATTAATTTAAATTGTTTTGTACCACTGCTTCTATCTGGAATAAAAAATTGTAAATTATGTACTGTTGGTTTGGTATTTGGATCTGGTGTTGGTCTTTTTTTATATTGATCAAAAATTGACATAAATAATTTCATATTATGTGAATTTACATTCTGCAAATTAGAAAAAAAAAAAAACAAAGTTAGTTTTTTTGTGCATATAATATATTTATTGCATATATGATTAACTCTATTTTTTTAAATTACCTTTTCTTGTGGATGTGATGATAATGTATCTGGATGAATCATTAAATAAAATCTTTTTAAAATATGTTTTAATTTTGGTTTATCAGATTCATTTTTACTAGTGGTTGCAGTACTAAATGATCTACTAATTGAGTTTACAATTTGTTGATTTGTAAATTTATTAATTAAACCATTTGAGGATGGTGTTGAAATTGCTTTATAAAGTCCTCTAATCATAGATAATTAATTATTACTATTTATCTAAAATATTTATATTTATATAAATAGTAATCGTTGTAGAATTAAACAAAATATCAAAAATGAAAAAAAACGAAAAAGTTTTTCGCTATAATTTTTTTTTTTTATAAATTTTTTTAATTTTTTTATAACTGACAAATTAAATGAAATGAATATTACTTGTATTGCACAACATATTCAAAAGCAATAACAAACATATACATTTTAGTAAATATTTATTTTAAAAATGGTAATATTAGAAAATTCACATCATAGAAAAAAAATAATGTAAATTTAATTTTTTTTTTTATTTTTAATTTTTTTTTTTAATTTCAAATTTTTATGAAATTTTTTTTTTTTTAATTTATTTTTTCAACAAGATCATTGAAATAAAATGATTGAATCAGTTTGGTCAATAAAGATATTAGATGGAGTTTCAGAGGAATTTTATGATCCAGGAGCAACATTTCAATATCCAAATCCATTGTCATCAATCTATGATAGTTCAATGAATATTGATTTAATGAATCATTATCATCCTTCAACTTCATTAATAGATAGCGAAATGAACATCATAGGTAATGATGATAATGACAACATCAATAGTAGCAACAACAAAAACAACAACAACAACAACAATTTAAATAATATAGAAAAACAATTAAAATCAATAAATTTATTAACAAGTAAAATAGATTGGTGTGATTATCATCAACAAGTTACATTGGAGAATAATCAGTTAATTGGATGGTCAGTTGATAATCAGATAGCATTTACAATGAATTTCAATAAGAATCAATTTATCAAACAAGAACAACAATCAATTTATATAACACGTGTTGAATATCCACATGAATATGTAGTCATTAAAACAACACATACAAATAGTATCAAATGTTTGGAATGGTCAACTCAATCACCTTCTCATCTATTGCTTTCTGCTGATGCCTCTGATAAACTATGTATTTGGAAAACTAGAGATAATTGTTCCGATGAATGGTATTGTGTTCAAGTATTCCCATTTCAGTATTTATTACTTTCAAAATGGTTACCATTACGTTCTTCATACACTCCAATATTTGATCCATTCAGTTTAAATAATCAACAACAAGCACAAACACAAGCACAAACATCAGCAATACCACCACAACACGCACCACTTCACTTTAAATCACCATTTGAATCATTGATAACTGATAAACATATTGATAATTCATCTCAAACTTTTATTAGTATAACTAAAGATGGAAAGGTAATTATATCATCACCACCACATAATATTGTTACATACATTCTTACTAATACTTTTATTCATATGATGATATCTAGGTATATATTGGATATTTTAGTATTGCAGAAGGGTGTTGGAAATATATGATTGGTCAAATTCCATTACCATATTACCATACATTAGATTGTGTTGATATATTCCCAACACAAGATGAAGATTCATTAATTATATCTGTATATTCAAAAAGTGTTGGACTTGCTTTAATAATTTACCATGTAAATTATAATGTTCATACAAGTGGTAAGTAATGAATTACTATTATTTAATTATTATTAAATACTAATGATAGTAATGCATCCACCTACAGAAATTATAATAACACAAAAAGATAAAATATTTATGAATAATATTATAGAAGAGCAACAACAACAACAAGATACAAATAGCGGTAGTAATGATAATGATATTAGATCATTAAGTTTTAGAATTAGTTCAATTCAATTTGATAATTCAATGAATAGTTTAATTGTATTGATCAAAGGCGATGAATCAAGTGCACTTTATAGATTAGAGAAAAAGATTGTAACAGAATCACCACAACTATCAATATTTGAATTACTTTTAAGTGGCGGTGGTAGTGGTAGTATTAATGGTGGTGAAGATGAAACTTCAACTACAACTGGAGGTGGTAGCGCAAACACTATAAATTCAGCATCTCCAATTGAAGAATGGTCATGTACAGCAAATAGATTATTTATAAACAATAATCAACCAAACCATTCATATCATCAACACTATTCAGTGATATCATCAATTCACTTTTCACCAACTACAGGTTTCTTATGGTTAACACATTCAAATGGTTCAATTGAAATTGTTGATAGATTAACATTTGAATCAATTTCAATTTTAAAAGAATCTGAACATAATAATAACATAACATCAGTACATAATCAACATTCACAACATCATCATGATGAACAATCAATGAATACAACACCAATGCCTCAAAGTATTGCAACTTCACCATTAATTGGGGGTCAAACACCACTATTACAATCACAACAACACCAACAACAACCACAACAACAAACTTATAATATTAATAAAAACAATAACAATAATAATACAAACAATAACAATCTTAATAATATACCAAATGGTAATCAGTCAAAATTACCAAATGTAAATAATACAAATTTATCAATGGCATCATCACCAAATGGTGGATTGGTTGCATGTTTGAATTCAGATTTAAAGGTTACAATTTATTCATTACCAATTAAATCAATTGGTACATCACCAGATAATCAAAAAGTAGTATCAAAATGGTTAGCTCAATTATTCCAAAATTCAATGTTAAAATCAAATGATTGGTGGGATATTTTAATTTTATTGAAAATATTTTCAACATCACCAGAAACTCGTACAACATTTCATCATACAATCATTCATTTGTCAAGTGATTTCTCAAGTTTACCAACAACTCATCAACAAACCTACAGACATTGTTTTGATGCAATCAAAGCTTCAATCTATAGAATTGTATCTGGTATGGAAGTTGCATTTGTGGATAGTCAAGCTAAATCATTTGTTTATTATCTATGTGATACACTTAAATCCTCATTCTCACCATTGCTAATGCAAGATACTACCAATGCTGCAAACTCTACTACAAATACTCAAACTTTGAAAGAACGTGAAAACATTTTAATTCTAATTGATTGGGTAATTGAATTTGGTCAATTCTTTTTAAAAAATTGCTACTATTCATATGTTTACTCTAAAAAGAGTGAAATACCAGTTAAAATACCAGAATCAATGATAGATTTACCAATTAAACATTATTTCCCATTTTATTATTCAGAAGCAAAACATAACTTTCATTTTCCAATTGTAAGTTGTTATGATAAACATGTGTAATAATCATCATTAAATCATTTACTTCCTGTATCATTTACTAACATTATCTTTTTCTTGTTAATATATAGATTAGTTTTATTTGTGATATAAATTTATTGTTTGTAGTATTTGAATTAATGAACATTAGTAAATTGTTTAAAGAAAAATCACAAGGACATTATACAAAAGCAAAATTCAAAGGTGCAACTGAAATCAATTTCTTTTTAGAACATTTTAAAAAGATTATAAAGCTATTATGTAAAGAGGTTGTAGATGAACAAGATACAAATACATTGGAATTGGTTGATAATTATCTAAATAATTATTTCACATTGTTGTCATCTGATAAATTGGACCAAGTTGTACCACCACCAGTTATAGATTGTAAAGGATCACATATGGAATCTATTATAGCATTGATGAAAAAATTTGATACAATTATTCCAGCTTCAATTGCACAAGATACAAGTGATATTTTAATCAATAATTCCTATTCATTGTTGGATTTAGATCCACCACTTGATGGGTTTTTAGATCAAAATCCAATAACCTATTCAAATGGTAATGATATTGCAACTAATGGTATTGGTAATGGTGTAACATTTAAATATTCACCAAAAAGTACAGAATATATGGGTATCGTTCATGATATTATAACTAGAATTCCAATTACAATTCCAAGAATTGATAAACCATATAAAAAGTGTATTAGATGTCATAGAATTACAGTGGTATTGCGTACTTCAATGTTTTGGTCTGATAGGTGGTCAATGGCTTGCCCTATTTGTGGTGGTAAATGGAGATTATATAATCAACAAAATTATAACTCTTCTTATTTCCAAAAACAAGATAGTTTATCTGATGGTACTATTAATAATATGATGATTGGTAGACCAACAACCACCACTACAAACGCAACTAGTATTGCTACAAATGTTGGTGCTCAAAAACAAGATCAAGTACAACAACAACAACCACAAGTCGGTGGTACCACTACTCAAGTTCAACAAACACCAGCTCAACAATCAACACCAATTCAACCACAATCAACACCAATTCAACATACTCCAATCGTTCAACAACAACAACCAACACCAATTCAAACACAATCAACACCAATTCAACCACAATCAACACCAATTCAACAACATACTCCAATCGTTCAACCAAATGTTCAGCAAAATACTCCAATGACTCATGTTCAACCACAACCACAACAAACTCATCAACAACAATTACAACAACAAGTACTAGCACAACAACAAGCATTACATCAACAACAATTACAACAAGCTCAACAACAAGCACAGGCCCAAGCACAGGCACAACAACAAGCACAACAGCAACAAGCATTACAAGCTCAGCAACAAGCAGCAGCACAAGCCCAAGCTCAGCAAGCTTTACAAGCTCAGCAACAAGCAGCAGCAGCAGCACATGCTCAACAGCAAGCATTGCAAGCTCAACAACAAGCAGCGGCCCAACAAGCTCAACAACAAGCACTTCATCTTCAACAACAACAACAGGCATTACAACAACAACAAGCTCAACAAGCATTACAACAACAACAAGCTCAACAGGCATTACAACAACAACAAGCTCAACAAGCCTTACAGGCACAACAACAAGCAGCAGCTCAACTTCAACAACAACAAGCATTACAACAACAATTACAACAACAACAAGCACATCTTTTACAGCAACAACAACAGCAAGCAAATCAAAATCAAAATGCAAATGCAACCAACATTCAATTATCAGCAGCACAACATCAACAAATTCAAAATTTACAGGCACAAAAAACTCAATTAGGAAGTCCACAATCACCTCATACACATCAAAAAGTTCAACTTCCAGTTGGTCAACAATTTGCAAAACAAACCCCACAACAACATTTAATACCAAATCCTCAACAACATGTTATTGCTCAATCACCACAAACCAATATTGCGTCACCAGCAGGTCAAAATCTAAACAATACCAATCAACTTGTCGGAAATGTTGTTAATACAGTTGGTAGTCAAGCAATTCATACACCTCAACAAAATTTACAATATTTATCTCAACAACAAAAAGTGCAAATCCAAAATTTACAAGCACAACAACAAGTACAATTACAACAAAATCAAAACAATCCAGCAGCCCAACAAGCATTACAACAACAACAGCAACAACAGTTACAAGCATTACAACAACAACAACAAGCACAATTGGCTCAACTACAAGCACAAGTAAATCAACAACAACAACAAGCATTACAAGTTCAAAAGCTACAACAAGCAAATCAACAACAGAATCAACAAGCACAACAAGCGCAATTACAACAACAAATACTATTGCAACTACAACAAAATCCACAAAATCAACAAGCGTTACAACAACAACAAATTCTATTACAACTTCAACAGCAACAAGCACAACAAGCATTACAATTACAACAAGCAAATCAAGGTCAACAACAACAATTTCAACAAACAATTGGTCAAAATCAAGGTCAACAACAATTTCAACAACCAATTGGTCAAAATCAAATACCAAAAACTATACCACAACAACAATTGATGCAACAACTAAACGAATTGAGAGTAAATAATCCACAACAATATGAAGCATATGTTAAACAACTTCAAAACCAACAAAGATTACAACAAATTCAAGCATTACAACAACAACAACAACAACAACAAAATCAAGGTACAGTAGTTCAACAACCACAACAACAAAATCCACAAGTACAACAAAATGCTCAACAACAACAACAATTTCAACAACAATTCCGCCAACAACAAAATTTCCAAAATCCACAACAAATTCAACAACAATTACAAAACTATCAAAATAATCCACAATTAACAGCACAACAATTACAACAATTACAACAACAACAACAACTATTACAATTACAACAATTACAACAACAACAACAATTAAATCAAAATCAAAATCAAAATAGTGGTGGTAATTTATAAAAAAATAAACAAAATATTTATATTTATATATTGATTTAAATGTACACTTTTTTTTTATTCATTAAAACTTTCTGATACAATTTGATCTTGTCTACTTAATGACATTGAAGATGAAGTTCTTGTCAAATTTCTATTTCTGTTGTTTCTATTTCTTTTTCTTTTTCTTACAATTAAAACAATTGAAACAATTATTATTGTAACTACAACAGGAATACCAATTGATAATGATAAAATTAATGCTAAATGATTTGATGGTTCATCACCTTCATCATTATAATATGATTCTGAAATTGGATAAATTGAAAAATCATATGCATATCTATTATCTTCAATTGATTTATTTTGTAACTTATCTTGTTGTATTTCACCAACTACAATTTTTGATTGTTTTAATTGATCTGTATTATTTGAATTAAATTTAATTAAAAATGATTTAATTTCCAATGATTTAATTGAAATTTGATTATTATTAGTTTTATCTGTATTAATTGATTCATTTGTTGTAGTTTCAATTTTATTTTGTAATATTATTGAAGAAGGTTCTATTAGATTAAAGTTATATTGAGATTCACCACATTTAATTGGAAAATCATTGGAGTCAATCAATTTCGATTTTAATTTCAATTTATCATTTACTGATAATAAATTGTTAAATGATAAACCAGTTTCTGATATTTCATTTAATTTTAATTGTTTAAATATAGTTTGATTTGAAATTGGTTCTTTATTTGATCCATAAATATTAAATAATCTTAAACCAACTTTTTGATTAGAATATGTAATTAATGATTGTAAATGAATATTTGATGGTAAATTATAAATTGGAGAATATTTTGATTTATAATTATAGTAATAATCATTATAATATTGATTTAATTGTACTTTTTTAACAAACATTATTGGTGAATGATTAATTTGTAAACTTAATTTCTTTTCAATTTCAATTTGTTGATTAATAGTATTGAAATTTAAATATATTTTGCCATCACTTCTTGATGTATCTTTACTTGGCCATCCAATACCTTTACCATCATCATGTTTTATTGTTCTATGAATCATAATTTCCATTTCACCAGATGATGGTGATGATACACCAGATGATCTATCAAAGTATATAGTGAATTGTTGTTTTGATGATTCATCTAATAATTTAATATAATTTAAAGCAGGATAATAATTTTGACTTATTGATTTATCATTATCGTATACTCTTTTTCTACTTTCAATACCATTATCAGTATAAAATATATTGTTATTATTAAAATTATTGATTTTATAATTTATTGTTGTTTCTCTATTCATGTCACCATTAATTGAATAACCAGTTTCAATATAATTTTCAGTTGATAATGTTGTATTGAATAAATTATTTTTATAAATTCTTTGTATTACCATTGAAGTTAAATTTGAATTATCATTATTAATACCAAAAAATAATGATAATTGACTTAATAATGGACCATCATAATATATTATTTTATCTGGTTTATTTAAATAATTTAATTTCTTTTTACCAGAATTAAAAATATAAGGACCACTTTTCTTTGATTTATATTGTTGAAATGATTGTTCTACATATTTTAATTGATTATTTTCTAAATTAGTAATCATTTTAATTAAACCATTTGGATTAAATTCAACTTGATATTTATTTGATTTTAATGATGGAATTTCGTTGTTATTATTAATAATTGTTGATACAGATAGATTTTTTGTTGAAATTTTTGAATTATTTAAAAACAAAGAATATGTATTTAATCCTAATGCTGGTACATTTATAATCGCAATTACTAAATATTCATTATTATTATTTGGTTCTAATCCAACAGGTATAGTTTGAATTGTTAAAGTTTGATTATTTGATGATTCCACCAATTCAATTTTATTAATTTCACTTGGATTACAATTAATTCTAATCGAGACATGTTGGTTCAATTCCCACCCTAATGAATTTTGAAATACAATTGAATAAAAAGAAATTTTATCATTTAAAATTGATAAATCTAGTTGATTTTCAAAATTGAATTGTTCAATTGGCTCTTGGGTTGTTGAATTATTATTATTATTATTATTTAATATAAATTCGATTGAATTTGATAATATATTATAAGTTTGTAACCTTGATTCTTTTAATATATTTATAAAATCATTTAAAACAAAAGATCTTGAAGTACCAGTAATAATATCATGATGTTGTGATTTTGATAATTCATTTCTAACTTGATTTAATGAACTTGATAAATTTGTTAATTTATTAACACCATTAATATTATTTGATTGTTCAGTTTCAACTAATGCCAATGTATATAATATTTCTGATGCTCTATTTAAATAACTTGTATCTCTAATAAATTTCTTTACAACAGGTCTAGTTGAATAATAACCTGTCCAATATTCATCACTACCAGTTGAATAAGGAAAGAAATCTTTATTAAATAATGGTGTTGTTAATTGGTTGTCGCTATTACTATTATTATTATTATTATTTCCAACATCATTATTATTATTTGATATTAAACTATTTTCCAATGCTTTAAAATATTCTGAAAGTGTTGAATATTTTATTTCTTTAATATTAAATTTAAATTTATTTTCTTGAATTACGGTTAACCATTCCAATGATTTTGAAAATTCATAATTTGCATCAGTATATGTGAAATCATCGCCAAGTGGAATTAAAATAATATTTGATTCTCTTGTTTTTGAAAGTTCATTTATATAACCAATAAATTCATCAATTCTTTTATTGATGTTATAATTTGACCATGGATCTAACATTTTAGGATAACTATAATGAATATCTAATATTGATACTAACAATTCTTCTGAAGACTCAATATTACTCTTCCATATAAACTCCATTTGTTTATTTGATTTCATATAATCTTTAACATCATTTGATACTCTATTAATAACTATTCCTTTAATACCCATTTTTGAATATATAGTTGGAGTTGATGATGAATATCCAAAAGGGTCAATTTGATATGCATATTCAATTGTATAATTAAAAGTATCTTTTAACCACATATGACCTTGTGTCATTTGATTAATTATATCATCAACATTTGCTGTTGCTTCATCGTTTTGTACAAATCCACCTGTAATAAATTCAAATTGTTTATCTTGAATTAATCTTTTTACAATATTCTGTTTTAATTCTGTTTGTAAATTATACCATTTACTAAAATATCCTCTATTTTAATAAATTTAAATTAGAATTCAAAATATTAAATTTTTTATATAATTAGTTATTTATTACACTTACATTTCTGCCCAATTAAATTTTTTATTTTTATCATTATTTAATTCAATAATAACACCATCTAAAATATTACTTGTTTTATGTTCAAAATATTGATTATATGTTCTTAACCATCCACCATCATTATGTGAATTAGGTAATAAATAAATTTCTAATGGTTTTGAATTTTCTTTAATTAATTTTGAATAGTGATTTTTATTAAATGAAATTGTTGAATTTGGAATATTTATATTAAAATTAAATTTAATAATTATTATTATTGTAATAATACAAATAATTCCATATAGGTTTTTTCTTTCCATATTAGCATGCAAAATGTTTTTTTTTTTTTACTATTTATAAATATATTGAATATTTGAAAATGTAATGTAAAAAAAATAGAGAGTTCATATAAAATAATTATATGTAAAAAATGTGAAATTAAATAAATAATATACACACCAACTAGCTAATTGTATGTATACAGTATGATGCTTGTAAAATTTTAAAATAATACTGTTGCCAATTTTTAAACTTTTTAGGTAGCCTCTACATTGTTTTTAAAATAATAAAGAAAAAAAAATAATTTTATAAAATTAACCCACACCACTATTTTAAATCGGATAGATATTTTTAAGTGTGAAATTTCATACTGTATATGAATTATGTGGGTGTTGTGTGTGTATGAATTTTACATGAGAGTTATTTTAAAATAAACAAACACTTATCCCAATTGTTTTTTTTACATATTTAATCTCATAAACCATAATAGAACAATTCCAATTTTATATGAAATAATATGTATATATGGCCATATATATATATCGTTTGAAATAAATAAATAAATAAGGTTTTTTGTTTTTATTAATTAATTTGTAATGGATAATAATAAATAATATAATAAATAAATAAATAAATAATTATGGTTGTAATATTAAATTTAATTTAATGAATAAGAAGTAGAAGATGATGAAGATGATCTTAATCTTTGGAAATGTTCAGCTACAGTTGTTTTTGAAATTAAGTAAGCTGCACTAAATGTAAGTACAACTGCACCGATAGTACTACAAATGACAATTGCTGCGATTTGTCCACCTGTCAATGCTGAATGTTCAGTTACACTAACTTCACCACAAAATTCGTTGTATGGAGTATCACCAACTACTTTACAAAATGTATAAGTTGGATAAAGCGAACAGTAGATGTTATAGTCATTCAATGGAATTTTATCATCATCTTGATATTCATAAGATTCTGTACCATTACCAAAATCAGTATTACCATCAATTGATTTGATTGATGTTATATTCAATGTTGATGAACTACAAAATATAGCACCACCTTCTTTTGCTGCATTATTTGAAATTGTTGTACCATCAATTAAAGTTACTTTTGAATAACTTGTATAAATAGCACCACCTTTATCAATACTATTACTGGTAGTTATTTCACAATTACTTAATGTTACACCACTACTTAAATAATCAAATGCAAGTGCACCACCAGAATATGCTTTATTACCAATGAATGTTGAATTTGTAATTAATGCATATACATCATCTTGTAATGAAATTGCACCACCACGAGATGAACAACTATTATTAATGAATTGTGAATTGTAAATCTTTAAATAAGTTGGAAGGAAATATGAAAAAATAGCACCACCATATGAACCTGCATAATTATTTGTAAATGTACATGATTCAATTGTTAATCTACTTGAAAACATCGATATAGCAGCACCAGTACCATAAATTGAATTTGAATCGAAATTACAATTATCAATTATATTTTGTGTATTAATATCCATACTTCTCATTAAGATAACTGATGATCTTAAATTATTTGTGAAATTTGATGACATTGCAATAAATTCACCACCATTTGATAAATGTAATACAGATGCTACACCTCCATTTGATGTTGTTGAATGATTTGTAAATTGACAACCATTTACTGTTAAACTTGTAAACCAATTTAAATAACCAGCACCACCTGATGAACCACCAACACTATTTGATGTAAAATTAGAATTTGCCAATACTACTGTTACATTATTTAAATTTGTTCTTGAATTTGATATATAAAATATACCACCACCATTTAATGCGTAATTATTTTGAAAATTACATGATTTAAAATTTAATGTAAATGTTGAATTTGTAGTTAATGTATAAATTATACCACCCATACCTAATCCAACTTCATTTGATTGTAATAACAAATGATTATTATCATCATCATCATCATCACTACTACCAACAACACTATTATTACCAATTAAATTAAAATTTTTAAAGTTTATATTTTCAAATTCCAAATTTGTAATTGCAGTTGATGATGGTATTTGTTCAATTACATTAAATACTCTTGAATTATTATTATTAATACCATTAAATATTACTAATGATGGTATAATATTATTATTTATTGGTTGTATAATCAATGTTTTACCAAACCCATTTAAATTTGTATTTTCCATACCACCATATTCACCATCTCCCATTTTAATTGTTATAACATCTGATGGATTTGCATTACCCGTATTATTATATGATATAAATACTGATATAATTGATCCACATGAATTACCAATTAACCCACAATCAGTACTATTACTACCTCCTACTGTTACATAATATTCATATTCTGCACAATTTGAAATTATTACAAAATAAATAAAAATAAATAATACAATATATTTATACATGTTTTATATATATATTTATATATATATGTGTGTTTTACAATCAATAAAAGTAATTTTAAAAATTATTTTTTATCTAAAAATTGGGTTTTAAAATTCTTATAATGAAACTGGATATTTTTTTAAACAACACAATACACCTTTAAAAAAAAATAAAAAATAAAAAAAAATAATTATCTGCAAATTTTTATAATAAATCCTATAAATTGGATCATGAATTCAACTTATTTAAATAAATATCTAAATGTTTGAAATGAAACAAATAAGTAAAATAATAAATAATACAATATTTATTATTATAAATATAAGTGTTGCTTATAATAAAATAAAGTGCTGGTTGTCAACATAATTTTTTTTTTTTTTTTTTTTTAAAAATAATAAAAAAAAAAAAAAAAAAAAAATTTTAAAAAAAAAAAAAAAAAAATAAATATAAAAATATAAAAAATAAAAAAAAAAAAATAAAA
>JACAFY010014994.1:0-17486 GCA_015252635.1 Dictyostelium capitatum | reverse complement strand
TTTTTATTTTATTTTTATTTTTTTTAAAAAAGATAGAGCTGTATCATAAAATCAAATAAAAAAGATGACATTATCACACAACATGGTTTTAATAGAAATGTATATTATATAATTTGCTTTATAACAAACATGAAGTTATGTTTTCATTCTAAATTTTTCAACAGTATTAAAAAAGAAAAAAAATATTTTAATAAGAGTTATATTTACAAAATGATTTATTTAAATTATTACCACCACTTGAATTAATCACATGCGGATGAATTTTCAAATGAAGTAAAATTACATGAATTTGAATTAGGTACACCACCAGCTATTGGACTTAATAATAAACTTGTTGGAGTTAAACCACCGCTTTTTAATATTGGTGAAATTGCAGAAATAGGAGGTGCTAATACAGATTTAATACTTGATGATCTTTTAAATGATGGTTGATATTCTTCAGATTCTGAACCTGGATCTGATAAAGAATTTGATGAATCTGAACTACATGGCATGCCGTCATTAATTTTAAATAGTAAATTATTTAATGTATTACCATCATATACTGTAGTTGTAGTTGTTCTGGTTGTAGTGGTTGTAGTTGTAGTGGTTGTGAATAAACTAGAAGCGTTTGTTTCTTTATTTTCTTTGTTTATACAATTTGCAGATGATGATGTAATATCAGCACCATTATCTTCCAAATGATTATTACTATTTTCACTATTATCATCATAATTTATACTTGTATTATTTTCACTTGTTTGCGAAGATGATAATAAATTCATTAAACTTTTATCATGTAAATTATTACTATGTGGTGAACCACTTCTACTTCTACTTTTACTTCTCGATCTACTTCTGCTTCTACCACCGCCACTTTTATTTAATTCATTACCAAGTAAATGATTTTGACCACTACCGTTTAAACTTCTTCCCGTTCTAACATTTCTATTATGATTTATACCATTACTACTTCCAACACCACTATTACTACTAATATCTGATATTTTTTGTTCAATTAATTCAATATCACTTTGATTTAATTGAAGATTATTATAATTATCAGCATTTGAAAATGGAATTACTAACGATGGTGTATTGTTATTTTCACTTGTTTTACTATTATTACTATGTTTATGACCATTATTAATTGGTGAATTATTTGAAGGAGGTGAAAATGGATGAATACATAAAATTGGGGAACTATTTGTTGAATCGTTTTTACCAGATAATTCAACTATTTCATTTCTAAATTTATATTTTGACCAATTTAATAGTTTAATCCAAAATGATGAATATGTTTTCTTTTCCATGGTAATACCATTGTAGAGATTATAACGAAGTTGACGTGATGCTAAACCACAATTTAACAATGTTGTGGTATCTAAATATTTCAATACTTTTAATTGAATAATTGATGAATTTAATAAACGTGTAACAACTGGTACTAAATGTTCTCTATCTGGTTTTGGATTTAATATACCATAAAAGAAGCCAAGAATTTCTGTAAATGTTGGACGTGATAATGGATCTTGTAACCAACAACTTTCAATTAATGCAGCAATGTTCAAAGGTACAGTTGATGGTATAGTTGGTCTTCCACCACTTTGAACAAATTGAACTTGTTCAATGCGAGTTAGATTTGTGTATGGTACATCTTGAGTAAACATTTCCCATAGAACTACACCGAATGAAAATACATCTGCTGGTTGATGATATGGTTGGCCATTAAATAATTCACATGCCATATAATTTGGAGTTCCAATAACTGTGTAACCATTTCTGTTTTCCATGAATCTTGAAACACCAAAATCAATTAATTTAACTTCCCAATTTTGATTGACCAAGAAATTAGCAGTTTTAACGTCACGATGAATGATATTTTTACTGTGAATATATTCCAATGCTTGTGATGCATCAATTGCCATATGAATGATTAGTGGTATTGATGGTGGCTGACCAGTGCTTTTCTTTATTTGATTTAATGCATTTGAAATTGTACCTCTACTACATAATTCTGTAACAATGAACGGTTTTGTTGTATTTTTAGTATGTGCACCATAACATTTAATTACTTTTGGATGTTGTGAAGCAGAAACAATTGTAATTTCTTTATAAAATGATGGCCAATCAAATGCAAATCCATCTTGTGAAAATTCTTTAACTGCAACATCAATACCATTATAAACTGCTGAATAAACTGTGCACAATGGTGAATCGTAAATTTCTTGAATTATTTGTACTTCGGATGGATAAATTTCATGATGAATTATTCCTACTTTATGCGTCACACTATAATTTATAATCATATCAATCCATTCTGGTCTTCTTTCAATTAATGAATGATATGGTTCCAAATGGAAATACTTTCCCAATATCAATACAACTCTATCAAATATTTCAAATTCATCTTTTGATAATTTATCTATTAATTCTTCTCTTTCACAATTTACTTTTGAAATTGATTCAATTACTTTATTTGTAAAAAATAATGGTACCAATGTTTCTGTATTTCAATTTATTCAAATGTTAGTATTTTAATTTTTAAAATAATATAGCAACACATGAATTATCGATACATACCGAAATCTAATAATCTATTTAAAATTGAAATTAATAATTTACAATTTGTTGAATGTAATTTATAATCGTTAATTGTTTCGGGATCTGTTGATGATGTATTTTTTAATCGATTAATTAATATTGGATAAAGTACTGCTAATGATGCCATTGTACGATCATTTAAAAAATGAATTATATTCTTTTCATTAAATAACAATCTATATAATATTGATAATCCAATCATTTGACTTGACCATTTATGTTGTTCTGTTAATGTATATCTTTTACTTGATCTATTCTTTGGACTTTTAATCTTTTTTTTATTTATTAAAATGGTTGTTGGTTTTCTTGATAATGGTTTTGGGTGTAATTTTGGGGATGGTGAATTAGTTGTTGTGCTATTTGTATTGTAACTATTGTTTGATTGTTTCTTTTTTAAATTTGATGAAGATACTGATGCTGATGATGATGTTGTAGTTGTAGTTGTTGTAGTAGTGGTTGTTTGATTACTCATAGTTGATGTACTTAATGTACTATTATTTCTTGATGATGGAGTTGATTTACAGTTATTGTGATGTTGATTATTTAATTTATCTAAACTTGCACTTAACCCATTACTAATATTATTTGTATTTAATTCACCTTCGTGTGGTTGTGGTGTTGATATATCGAGTGCATTCATTACACATGAATTTGCTGATAATTCTAATGCGCTAAAAACTGATTTTGGTGAAAAAGTATCTAATTGATATTGATATTGTTGTTGTTCGGTTGTTAATTGATCGTTTAAATATTGATTTTGTTGAGTACTGTTATAAAGGTCAACTGGAAATTCTATATTTATCATTGGTAAATTTATATAATTTTCAACTACCATATTCACTAAATAATTAAATACTTCTTCATTAATTTTTAAATTACTGCAAATTAAAATAATACATGTTAGAATTTATTAATAATGAAAGTTTATCAATAATAAAAATAATATTAGTTTACTCACTCGAAAATATCATAATATTTTGTGATATGAATATATTTATCATTTTCAACTCTCATTAAATCTATCCATATTTTAATTGCTTCAATTGTAAATGTATTTTCGTTTACTAAATGTTGACTATAATTTACTATTACATCTATAAGTTTGAACAAAACATTAAATTAATATACTAATAATTTAAAAATATTATCTTATTTATTACCTACTCGATGAATATTTTGAAAATAAACTTTTAAATAAACTTGGAATTAATGCAATCTTCCAAACTTTTTTCTTTTTTGGTGGACCTATACAAACTAAATCTATTTTCTTTTGAATAATTTCTTTACTACATCTAGTATGATAAACATTTCCACATCCTGCAATTAATTGACAATTCTGTTAATATTTTTTATAATATTACCATATTTTAAGAGATTTTAACATTTCAATAATTACCATGACATATATGTGCACAATTAATAACACCTAATATTTCTTTTTCACATTTGCGACAAAATGTTAAATGTTGTAATACAAATGGTTGAAATTGATGTATTAATGAAGGTCTTTTTAAAATATTTGATCCGTTATTATTTTGCATTTTTATTTGTTTATATTAAATGGTGCGTATTATTGTAAAATCACAAATTTAAAATAATTTGATTTAAATATGTTATAAATGTTTATATATGTTGTATATTTTAATGATTATTATTATTATTTATTTGTTGAAAAAACACATACTGTGTACACATTAAATATAAAAATAAAAAATTAAAAAAATAAAAAAAAACACACACACTTGAGAATCTAATATTGTAAAAACTTTATATAATGTTTATATCAGTTATTGTTGTTGTTGGTGTTTGATGTTATTGTTGTATTATTACTTGTGTGTGTTATTTGTTTTGTTTATTAGTTTGATGATTATAATAATAATAAAAAAAATGAGGGTATATTGTGTGGTGATGTTTATTTAATTAAATAATAAAAAATATATTTAAAAAAAAAAAATAATATAATAAAAAAATAATATATATTCAGTGTGTTAGTGAGTGTGTATTAATATTTGAATTAAAATTTTACAGCAAAATAAATTGGTGGTGAGTGGTTGGTTTTTTTTTTAATTTCTATTTTTGTTTGAGATTATTTTGTGATAATATGATAGGTTATAGTTAATGTGTGTTAATATGATAAATATAATAAACATATGAAGTAAAATTAGTATATCGCTCACTCACTTTTTTTTTTTAAAAAAATAATAATTAAATAAATAATTTATTTAATAATAATTTGAAAAAAAAAGGAAATAAGAGAATCACCTATATAAAGACAAGATGGTTTAAAAATACAACATATCTTTGATTATATCATCATCATCACACTTTTTTTTTTTTTATGATGTAAAATCATTTAATGTTTTAAATATGATTGTATATATATGATTTTATTTGAATGAAAAAATAGTGAGTGGTTGTATATGTAATTATTATTTTTTATTATATGGTGTATACACACATATTTTATACATGTTAGAATCCAACAAAAGAATTATTTTTAATTTATTTATTTAACCTGTATGTATTTAAAATTTCTATAAATGGTACTATGGGTATTTATTGTGATTTTATTCAGATAGAAAATATTTCTTGTTTTGAGAAAGTTTGTTGTGAATAACAATATCACACATATTATTTTTTTTAATTATTACTTCAACTACAAAAAGTATGTACAATTATGTGTTGTTTTAAATTATTTATAATAATGGTTTAATATATATATATATATGCTATACTATATATAATTATAGTATGTTTAAATAAAAAAATAAAAAAATAATGAAAAAAATAAAAATTATTATTTAAATTTTTATATGTACAATATCGAATACTATTCGATTTTATTTATTTATTTATTTACAAAGTAATTATTGTACCTTTTTTAATATTATTTTTATCATCAATTAAGATAGTATCTAATATTTCATCTTTACTGTATTCACCACCAATTATTAAAGTATGGATATTATATTTTGCAACTTTAATTGCTGATTCTAATTTTGATGTCATACCACCAGTTACATCTTTCGAATCTTTATCTAATTTTAGTTGTATACTACTGCTACTATCGTCATTATCTGGTGATACTTTAATAATATTTAATAATTTTGCAGTAATGTCATCTTTTGGTGATTTATTATATACTCCATTAACATCTGTAACATATATACATTTATCAGGTTTTAATTTATATCCAAGTTGACTAATTAAAGTATCACCACTTATAATTGTGCATCCTAATGTATTATCTCTGGAAATGGTAGTAATTTAATTAATACATATAATATATGATATTAATATATAAAACACTTACAAACAAACATCACCATGTAAAATTGGTATTAAATTTGGAAAGTTGTCAAGTGTGAATTTAATATTATCAATACTATCCAATATAACATTACCATTGTTAGTTCTCCATGAATTGAATGGTGATACAGTGTACACTTTTAATCCATTATTTATTAATTGTAATTTTACCAATTCTAATAATGTTGTTACTGAATCTCTGGTTTTGAATACACCTAATTCAAGTTGTTTGTTATCACTACCTACTACCAATCCTTTTTTAACACTATATTCACTTGCTTCATGATGTCCAAATGATCCTGCGCCAATAATTAATATAACTCTATAATTTTCAACTAATGATAATATCCTAACAATATATACTAAATTATCTATATTTTCTTGCCAAACAGTTCTTAATTTATTCTTTTTAGTTAAATATGCACCTCCAAATTTAATAATTAAAGTCTTTCTCTTTGAATTACTATCACTTGTAACTGAACAATCATTCATTATGAAATGGGTTTTAAAGTGAGATTGGGTTCACTTTCTTCAAAGGTCTGTGGTGGGTGGGTTTTTTGATTAAAATAATAATTATTTTTTTTTTTTTTTTTTTTTTTGATTTTTTTTGAATTTTTTCCAATTTATAAAAAAAATTAAAAATAAACGTTGGGTTATTAATAACACGTGCTGTTTGATATTTTCCTTTTTCGTTGGTGCTCCACATATGTGTATTATAAACAATTGTTGTAAAATATAAAAATATTTCAATTTCTACTTCTTCTCATATCTTTTTTTAAAAATGATAAAAAATAAAGATAAAGTTTACATATATGATGTTTACTCTTATTTTGAAGATGTAGAAACAAATAATAGTAGTAAAAATAAATCGAATAATAATAATAAAAATGTACAAATAAATATAAATATAAATAATAATAATAATAACAATGGATATACAGAACCAAATTTATTATCATATTATGAAGAGAACAATAATAACAATAGTAAAATACAACACAGAGAAATTAATATCAGCTCACATATAAATTCAGAGAAATTACAAAAAATCCAACAAAATGTAAATAATAATAAAAACAATAATAATTATCAAGATGATTTACCAATTAGTAGCTATCAACAGAGTATAGATAGTGAAATTGATGAAAACAGTGTATATGGTGATTCAAAAACTATAAATTATACACCTGATATTTATTCACCAAATAAAGATTCATCATCACCACAACCACAACAACAATCACAATCACAACAGCAATATAAACAACAACAACAACATCAACAACAATATTATTCACAACATCCATCAAATTTAGTATCACAATTAAATAGATATTGTAATAAAGAATTTAAAAGTAAAGATTGGAATGGTGAATTTCAAACATTGTTAACTCAACCAAATTCCGAACAAAAATTTCGAAAATTATCAAATTTAGCAAAAGATTTTGTATTTACAGCAAAAACATATGCAACAATTATCATTAATGAATTGTGTGTACCATTGGAAATGAAAACAATTAAACCGGTTGATCTTGGTGGATTTGCAGGAGGTTTAAAATATCATTGTCAAGGTTAGTATCTCCCCGTTTGTCAGTTTAACCTTTCAACTCTCATTTAAAATATACTAATTGTTTTTATTATCATTTATAGGTATACTTTTTAAATTTGCAATGGACACTAGATTAAATAAAGAATGTTGGATGTACGGTGGTAAAACACCAAGAGATGATTATGCATCAAAAGCTGCATCAAATGAATTAAAAGGATTAGTTAGTTATTATATGGCTGGTGTAAATGGTTTAAATTATCCATTAATGGCATTAATTGATTATAAAGGATTTAGATTAATTGCATTATCTGTATTACCAATTTCATCAGAAACAATTAAATATGGTTCATCAGATTCTGGTTCAACTGTTCATAATTCAATACCTGATCTAAATGAAAAGATGAAAGAAGCCGGTAAAAAATTAAATTTAAAATCACATCGTGTTGGTTCACTTCCAGAATATTCAAACATTTTAACAAGTCCAGGTGACATTGAAGGTCATTTAGGTGAAGTATGTAGTAATACACACACACACACACACACACACACATATGATCATACTCATTATTATTTACACATGTATCCTAATACGAATTGAACTTTACTTCTGCTATACTGCTACTATAGGATAAAAGATATTATGTTATTGACTTTAGTAGAACATTTCCGCCAGAATCAATTACAAAACAACCAAATGTAAATAAAAGATGTATATTTTATAATTTACTTAGACCTGAATTTGTTAGTAAATGGAAAGTACCATTATGTAGTGATTCATTTAGTGGTTGGCAAAGACATGATCCAGATAAATTAATTCATAATAAAGAAGTAATTGAAGCAACAGAACATTTAGTTGGAGAATTAGTTAAAATTTGTGCAGCAAGATTAGATGATCAAGATAAAGATAGTAATGTAAAAAATAAATCAACAACTCAAATTTCAGCTGCATCATCAACAATTGTAAAAGAAGAATTACCATCGGATTTCAATCAAATTAAAAATAATTTCGCAGTTAAATTCATACCAATACTTCAAAAAAGATTTGAAAATCAGTCAAATAATATACTTGATAATCCATCAACTCAAAATGAATTTGAATCATCAATTAATTATAATTTATTTAGTTCAATGGATTCAACAACATCATCATCACAATCAATTCCAACGACTAATAATAATAATATTACAACGACCACTACAACAACCACTACAACAACCACTACAACTTCAAATCAAGTAACTAATAGTCCAACTACAAATGGTATAAATCCAGTGATTGGTGGTGAAAATCAACAAAATAATCAAAATAATAAAAAATATAAACCAATGAATCAAGTAAAGAATGAAGTACCACAACAGTTATCAAGAATAATTGAAGAAATGCATAGAATGGGTATTAATATTAGACATATGGGTAGAGTTAGGTTTCATTCAAAAGCAAAAGGTGTACGTGATTTATTATTATTGGAAATGACAGCTAGATCAATTAAAACAATTATTCGTGATGAAATGCGTTTAAAAATGAAAGAAGAACAAGGTTTATCAGAAGAACCATTCAAAGAAATTGTAATTGAAATATTTAATAGTGTTTTGGATACTCAATCAACACTTTGGAAAACAATACTTGAAAATATTAAATCAAAATATTTTATGGCATTTTTAAAAGATTTAGATGATGAGGAAGATCAACAACAAACAGAAGATAACAATATTGAACTTGATGAAATTAATAGTGAAACTGGTACAACTTCAACATCAACTACAAGTACTGGTACTAATAGTACTAATAGTGGTGGTAATCCATTAAAAACATCATCATCATCAATTCAAACTAATTTATCAAATTATTCAATTAGTAGTAAATTTAAAGAAGATATTCAAGAGAATTGGATGGAAAGTATAAATATAAAGAATTTATTGGATAGGTTACAATTGTTGACAGGTATTTCATTTTCACCTATGGCACAAATGGAATTGTCAAGAGATCCATTTAGATTTCAATTTGTTGATTCAGATATTCAGGAGATTAATGCAAATGTAAAGCATATGAATATCATTGATTATGCAGAAGGTATGGCATTGGCAATGTCATCAAAATCCAAATTTGGGCGTGACAGATTAAGATTATTGAAAATGTCTGCATTGAAATTTCAAATATCACTTAAAAGTAATCCAGATAATTTCAATTGTATTTGTCAATTGGGTAGAACATTTGTATCACAAGCTGAAGCATTAGCTCAAATTACTGGTATGCTTGGAAAAAATTTATACTTGAAAACATTGGAAGAAGCAATTGTTAAATTTTTAGATGCTCTTTCAATATCACCAGATTTTACACCAGCACATTATGAATTAGCGCATTGTTATGTATTACTTGCACAATATCATCAATCAAATTTATACCGTTCAACAAAATATTATCGTCATGCATCAACTCATTTCATGAAAGCAATTGAAACATTTGAAATTAATAAATATTCAAGACTAAAATTAAATAATTTAAATGCAAGTAATGATAGTGGTGCTGCTGATCAATACTTTTTAAATGATCAAGATAGAGATATATTAAATGAAAATATTCAAGATGGTAGTGATGATGATGATGATAATGGTGATGAATATAGTCAATCAACAACTGAAATTAATCCAAATAATAACCGAGTTAAAAGAACAATTATTAAAGATATTCAATTATTATTTCAAAAAGGTATTGAAGGATCATCAAGTTATATCGTTGGTGTTTCAATTATTTGTCAAGCTTTAGAGAAATTATTTCCAAATGATTCAAAAATATTGGTAATGTTGGGCAAAAGTTATATTTATAGACCTTATTATGATGATGGTAGTGCAGATGGTAAATCAAAAGCTCAAGATTATCAATACCAAAATAATAAAGAATTTTATTATAAAGAAGCAACTAAAGATTTCCATCGTGCTCTCTTATTAAATGTAAATTTAAAAACTATGGTATTTGATGTTGCTCATGATATTTGGTTAAAAAGTAAAACTGGTAATAGAAAATTATATTATCCTGCTGCAAATATATTTCGTTTACTCATTAAAGAAGATTTTTATCGTGAAAATAAAGTTTATTCCATGTATGCTGATTCATTATTAGAAATTTTAAAAATGGAATATAATTTTGATTTAAATAATAAACAACAACTACAACAATCACAAGATAGTCAAGTTAATACTACAATTACAACAACAACAACAATTTCAAATCCATCAATTGAATTACAACCATATTTATCTGAATCAACTATATTATTTGAACATTTATTTACAATTGGTAATAGATACATATTGGATAAATTAGAGATGGCTATGGATACACAACAAAATGAAATATGCGATTTCATTAAAATGTCAAATCATTCTGTATTAATTAAAAATAAATTAATGGTTGCAATTGGTGAAAAGAAGATAGTTAAATTAAATATTAGTAGAACATTAATTGCAGATCATGATTTAAATTCAATTGGTGAAATATTTGGTAATCAATTGGAAGAATTAGATATATCACATTGCCCATTAATTTCAGATTATGGATTATCAGAATTTTTATCAACTTTTGGTAAATCACTTTCAACTCTTTCATTAGCTGGTAATTTAATTGCAGATAAAACTATATCAATTTTATCAAATTTCTGCCAACAAATTCAAAGATTAGATATTCAAAATTGTACATTAATTAACTCCGAATCTCTATCACTACTATGTCAATTATCAAAATTAAAAAATTTAAATCTATCAAAATGTAAAGTTACAAATGAAAATATTTTATCATTTTATCAACCACAACCAACTTCCACAAGTACAACTACTATTATTTCAACAACAGTATCCATCACACCAAATAATTCCAATACACCAACTATTATTTCAACACCACCACCACCACCATATATAAATAATCAATTATTTGAATTAATTATTAGAAATCAAAGTAGAATTTCAGATGATGCATTTAAACAATTTCAAAGTTGGCAACATTTAAAAATATTAGATTTATCAGGATGTTCAAAAGTATCAGATAATGTATTTTTAAAGTTACCAAAATGTTTAAATTTAGAACAATTGATATTGGAAGCATGTTATAATTTAACAGATGTTTCAGTTATGGGATTTTCAAAACAAATGCCAAATCTATGGAAATTATCATTAAAAGGTTGTAAATTTATAACGGATAGGTCAATTCAAAGTTTGGTTGAAAATTGTTTAAAAATTAAAGATTTAAAATTATCACGTTGTCATTCATTGACTGAAGTATCAGTTGAAGCAATTGCACAATATTTAAAAACATCATTGGAACGTATTGATTTATCAATGTGTCCACAAATTCCTGAACAATCATTAATTCAATTGTTACGTGAATGTCAACAATTGACATCAATTAATTTCTCTGAAAATCCAAAAGTTGGTGATGAATTAATTCAAGTTATAAACGAACAATTTCCAGATCTTCAACATCTTAGATTGGATTCATGTGGTAAAATTTCAAGTGATGGTTTTAATTTATCAAATGTACAATCATTGAAAACACTTTCCATTGTTAAATCTCAAATTTATCATAATTCATTATCATTCATAACATCTACATTATTGAATTTAACAACTTTATCACTTAAAGGTTGTTTTCAATTAACTGATACTTCATTTTTTTCAATTGGTTTATTGAAACAATTGGAAAGTTTAGATTTATCAGATAATTATCGGTTATTGGATAGTTCAATGGTTACAATTTGTAGAAACCTATTAAAATTGAAACATCTTGATATTTCATCATGTCTAAGATTAACAACAAAAACATTTTTCCTAATTGGTAAATATTTAACGAAAATTGATGATTTAATATTATCTGGTTGTGGTAATTTAAATGATGCATCATTGGTTTATATATCAGAGAATTTATTAAGTATTACAAGTTTAGATATATCTGGTTGTCAAATGATCACTGATAAAAGTTTAATTTCATTGGCAAATAATCAAATTCATCTTCAAATTGTATCACTCAAAGATTGTAAATCAATTTCACAACAATCAATTGATATATTGAAAACTAAATGTCCATTATTTAAATTGGTTCGTTTATCACTTCATTCACTTCCAATGATCGGTGAATTAATGTCATTCCCAACTGCTGATATTTTAAAACCAATTAATTTCAATGTTGGTACAACTGAAGAATGGAAACAAATTGCAAAAGATAAACGTCAAAAAGAAGCGGAAAGAAAAGAAAAAGAAAAAGAAAAAGAAGTTGAAGTTGCAAAACAACCAGTATATTTAGATTTTAGCTCTCCAACTGCTGAAAAGTATTCATATCATACTGTTCTTTCTTATAAAAAAGATGGTTTAAAATTAGATCCACTAAATCTAGAACGTTATCTAAGAGAAGATGAATTCATAAGAATATTTCAAATTAAATCTGAAAATTTCCAATTATTACCTGCTTGGCAAAGAAAAGAAAGAAAAAGATTAAATGGTTTGTTTTAATAAATTCACACACTGTAAATAAAATTTCAAAAATATCCTGATTACCAAAAAATAAACACAAATTGCAAAACCTGTGGTTATTAATATTTAAAAATATAGATGTATGTGATAAATTGAATATATTTTATATTTTTTATTTATATAACTTTTGATCCATCCTTCTTTGTAACAGTAATTTGATTTAAACCAATTGAATTATATTTTATATTTGTTATATTTTATGTATGTATGTGGAATTATTGACCTAATTTATTTGTTTATTCTCTATATATTATTTTATGTCGTTGTAGTTGAGCGATGAAATTAATTACATTTTTTGAAAAATATTTCGCAACAATGGTTGAGAGAAAAGAAGGAATTGGAGCTGATTGGTATGGTTGTGGTGATGAATAATATGAGGATTGTGCTTGAAATTGTTGTTGTGCTTGAAATTGTTGTTGTTGTTGTTGTAATTGGAGTAATGTTTATCATGAATATCATAAGATGTAGTTTAAACTCTTTTGCTTGTTGATGTAGTTACATTCTCTCTTAATTTTGTATTTGTTTTTGGTCTATAGGTCAGTGATTTTTAAATTACTATTGTTGTTATTATTACTATTTTTGACATTTCTATTATTGATATTAATATCAACTGTAAGATTGGAATAAAATATTAATAACATGTATATTGTTACTATTATAATTTTTTAATACACTTACAAATTAAAACTCTATCAGTAAAAAGTTAAATTTAACCCAATGCACCAACTTGAATAGTTAAAATGAGGATAATCACAATCTTTTTCATAACGTTTTCACCAGCATGTTCTTCAAATTCAATTACTTCTAATTTATCTTTTTGATCTTGTGATTGTGTTTGAGATTGACTAGTACCACTTTCTTCATTATATTGATTTTTAAATTCGTCTTTCTTTCTTGTTGTGAAATATCATTTGTATGATACATCTCAGATGATTGGCTTTGATAATATTTTTGTGAAATCACGAACAGTACCCAACAATGAATCTTCACAAACCAAATTAAATAATACCCAAAATTCACGTAAATTATTTTGAAATGCTGTACCAGTTATAATAATTTTATGACGTGCTGTAATGCTTTACTGATTTTGGTTTAGTTTCTTTGATTTTATGAATTTCATTCTAATGTAATCCCAAGTAAATGTTTTACATAGACGTGTTGTCATCAATTCAACATTCGAAACAACCATATATAATGATAACAACACCACATTTAGTTATAACAGATGAAAGTGATTTCTATCTTACTGACTTGTTTGAACCATGAAATACTTTAACGGAATTCTTTTGGTTTAAAACGACGAAATTCTTTTAACCATTGTTCAATCAAACCAACTATCATCACCAATAAAGAATGAATGGTATGACCTTTGAAATCCATTGAATTTAAAAATGAATATATTTGCATTGAAATTCACCATATCATCAACTAGTATCCCATTTGCTTTACCACAAAATAAATTTCATAACCAATTTAAACACCATCACGTTGATACCCAAAAAAACTATTATAATATCATATCTTTTTGGTATTTCTGATTCTGATTCTGAATTGGAAGAAAAAATTTTCGTCTTCATCATCTTGATTTTAAAACACAAAATTTATTTCTTTAAATCTCTAAATACATATATACCAATACAATTTGAATAACCAATCTAATATTTACTGTAATTGAAATTAATTTATCTATTAGTATGACGTATTATTACGTTTGTATTATCATTATTATTATTTTTAAAAACACCAAAAAGTGATAATACATTTACTTTATGAAGTGTATCTCCATCTGTATTATTTATTTGTTTTTATTATCTCAAAAAAAAATAAAAAAAATTTTAAAAAAAAAATTTAAAAAAAAAATTTTAGTTTGCAAAAGAATAGTGTAAATCATTGAATTTATTTAGTTTTAATAATGATGAAGGTGATTATAATCAAGAAACAGGGGGTGTAGGTGATGGTATTATATGTAACCCAATTATAGGAAGATGATGGTGAAATGGAAAAAGAATATCTTAAATAGTAATATAATATAAATTTGGTATAGATGTTGTTGTTTTTGTTTTAGTGAATGGGAATTTGAAGGTTTAGGTAAAGAATTGGAAGAAGAATTGGAAAAAGAATTGGTCAATTGTTTGACAAAGAATTCTAAAGAAGAATTGGTTGAAGAATTTAATGAAGTTGAAAGTGATGATGAAGATGATGAAAATGATAATAAAGATTATGAAAATGATGAAAATGATGATAAAGATGATGAAAGTTATTATGATAAAGATGGTGGAAAGGAAGAATATCAATTTAGCCAAGAAGGTGAAGATAATGATAACTGAAACCATTTATTGTTAATCATTGAACCAATTCCTTTTTCAACTTTTTAACTAAATTTTTAACAAATTTCTTAACCACCTCTTGACCCAATTCTTTACCAACCAATTTATCTAATTCTTTTTCTAATTCTTCGTCTACCTCTTTAACCAATTCTTCATCTACCTCTTTAGCCAATTCTTTTACTAATTCTTTACCAACTATTTTACACAATTTACTTAAAATATTTCTTAATCTTCTATCAAAATGCATAACTAATTCTTGAGATAATGCAACTACAATTTCATTAAATGCTGGACGTTCATTTTCTTGTTTTAACCAACATTTACTTAATAAATTTTTAATTGAAATTGGAGTATCTTCTGGAAAATCTGGTCTAAAACCTTCGTTTACCTCTTTTTGAATTTCACTTGATGTAACTTTAACTGTATCATAGTGTATTAGTAATTTAAATTGTGATATCACTATATATGATTTCGGATTATACTTACATGTTAAATAATTTAAACTTTTTTGAGATGTGGTTGAACTATTATTATTGGATAAAGAAGCTGTTGCTGACGAGAAATTGGGTGATAATGATGATCCATTACTACCACCACTACTACTATTACTTCCACAACTATTAAATGTATTTGGATTTAAAGCGCAAATGCTGCTACCACTACTACCATCACCATTACTATTGCTATTGCTATTGCTATTGCTATTGCTATTGCTACAACCACAACTACCATCACCACAAAAGAAAAAAAAAAGAAAAAACCTTGAAAAATTAATGAAAATTTACAAAACTTTCACATAGTTTTATATATTGTGAAGAATAAACAAATCTTGTCTTGTCTTTTTTTTTTTTAGTCATCTCTATTTTATTATTTTTATTGATAACATCAACACCAAAAACAACTGGATTGATAAATTCATTCGATCTAATTTGGTCAAATTCAATTTTAAGATCTAATGGTAGTTTTAATAATAGAGGAAGAGGGAAAGAAAGAAAAAAAGATTAGTATAATATAATTACAATGACAAAAAAAATATAATATAAAAGCATACCATCAAATTTTTTAGTTTTAAAACCATAACTTCTATCAAATACTCTACATGCTACTTTTGGTTCTTCCCATCTGCAATTGGTATTGGTTCATATTTAATTCTATATACTTCAAAATTATGTTCATATGGTGATGTTTCATCTACACTATTTAATGTTGCTGATGATGGTGATGTTGTACTTGTTTCGGATTGAAATTCTAATTTGGTGTTGAAGTTGGCCATTATTATTATATAACTACAATATAAATAAATTAACAAGATATAAATAAATAAATAAAAGAATGAATATATTTAAAATAATAGTGTTTTATTTATATTTATTTGTATGTTATATTTTGTAATTATATATTTATGCTTGTATATCGATAATAATTTTTTGTTGAACAAGTAGAGGGTAAAAGGATTTTGGTTGATTTGAGCGCAATGCTAATGATGGTGGTAACTGTTCATTGTCAGCAAGTTGATAGTTATTTGACCCCAATTTTGTCAATGAAGTTGGTAATGCATTTATATTTAACGGTACAATAATAATCACTACCTAATTCCTTTTTTTATATACAGACGGAAATACAATGTATTTGATGTATGTTGTGATGGGTGAAATAATAGTAGTATCCTTTTTTTTTTTACTTGTAAATTAAAAACACAAAAATTTGATGTGAATTGAAATAACAAACAAACAAACAAACAAACTGAATGTACATATAAAACAAAGGTTGATGATATTGTATCTGTTGTTTTTGATATATTATTAGTTTTATTTGTATTTTTATCCGAATCGTATTATCATTATTGGTTTTCGTATTATTTACAAATGATATATGATTTAAAACAAAAAGGAATTCCCTCTTTTATTCTATTTTTTAAAAAAAACATTAAATTAATTTTATATCTGATTGTTTTATAGACAAATAAACTAATTGTTGTATTGTGAGGTAAAAAAAGATAAATAATCAATACAATCAAACATATAATTTTAAAAAATATTGTATAAACATATATTTTGTAAAAAAAAAAAAAAAAAAAAAGGATAATAATATTTTTTTTAAATAAAAAAAAATAATAAAAATATTTTAAACCTTTTTTTAAAAAAAAAAAGACCCTCCCCACAAAACGAAAAAATTAGATAAGGTGGTACCCCGTAAAA
>JACAFY010014985.1:0-12818 GCA_015252635.1 Dictyostelium capitatum | reverse complement strand
TTTTGGGGCCTTGGTCTTTTTTTTTTTTTTTATTGTTTTATAATTTTTAAAAAATTTTTTTTTTTTTTTTTTTTTTTTTTTTTTATTTTTTATTTTTTTTTAATTTATTTTTTTAATTTTTTTTATTTCGTTCATTTAAATGAGTTAGAGCCGTTCGCTATGATATTATTTTACTATGGTATAGACACATAATAATAATTTATTTTTATTTCCAATTTAAAAGTAAACTCCTCTTGTACGATGATTTGGACACATGAATTTTCTTAAAAAAAAAAAAAAAATTGTAATATGTATATCGCACACAAGGCACAACAGGTAATAATTAATGATTATACTATCTTTATAGGTATATATAAATTATTACAATTTAAATACAAGACAAAGGATGTACAAGTTTCGATATTTTTTTTTTTCTAAACGAAGGATCCTTTTGATGTCGACACTTTATAAATTTCATTTAGTTTTAAAAGAGATACAACTGAAAACTAAACGTTGTTTTTTTTTTGAAAAACTTTTTTTTTATTCAACATTTTGTTTGTTAAGAAAAAAAAAGTTTCATTTTTAATTTTTTTTTTCATTTTAGTTCAAAAACTTTTATATAATATAATATCATAATGTCAGAAAATACACAAAAAGTAAATATTAAATATGATTGATTTAATTAATTTATGAATAGCTAATTTGTATATTAATATTCTTTATAATATACAGGCATTAGAATTAAAAAATCAAGGTAATTCATTCCATTCATCAAAAGATTTCAATGGAGCAGTTGGAGCATTTACAGAAGCAATTGCACTTGAACCATCAAATCACATTTTATATAGTAATAGAGCAGCATCATTAAATGCATTAGCAAAATATGAAGATGCATTAAACGATGCAAAGAAAGCAATTGAATTGAAACCAGATTGGTCAAAAGGTTATCTTAGAGAATCAAATTCATTATATGGATTAGGTCGTTTTGAAGAAGCTGAAAAAGCTGCACAAAAAGGATTAGAATTTGAACCAAACAATGTTCAATTAAAAGAAGCATTAGAAGATTCACAATATGCATCAGAAACCGGTGGTAAAGATTCAAGTAATCCTATGGCTAATTTATTCTCTGCTGAAAACTTGAATAAATTAAAATATAACCCAAAAACTGCTGCTTACTTCCAACAACCAGATTTTGTTGCGATCATGGATCAAATCACTAAAAACCCAAATTTATTTAGTCAATACATTCAAGATCCACGTTTTAGTGCATGTTTAGGTGTTTTATTAGGTATTGATTTAAATCAACAACCAGGCGAACAACAACAACCACCAGCACAACAAAAACCAACTCCAACCCCACAACCAACATATACCAAACCAACTACCACATCATCATCCACTAAAAAACCAGAAGTTAAAGTTGAAGCACCACCAATGACAGAATCACAAATTCAAAAAGATTTAGGTAATAAAGCATACGCAAAAAAAGAATTTGATACAGCAATTGCTCATTATGAAAAAGCAGTTGAATTAGATCCAAATGATATTTTATCAATGAATAATAAAGCAGCTGTATACTTGGAACAACAAAAAGTAGATGAAGCAATTGAAACATGTAAGAAAGCATTGGAAAAAGCACAAGAAATTCGTGCAGATTATCGTATTAAATCAAAAGTTTATACACGTCTTGGTAATTGTTATTTAAAGAAAGATATGTTGGATGAAGCATACAAAGCATACAGTAGTGCAGTATTGGAAGATAAAAATCAAGATACCAGTGCAAACATGAAAAAAATCGAAAAGTTAAAGAAAGCTCGTGACGAACAAGCATACCTTTCCGTTGATCAATCAATCATTGAAAAGAATAAAGGTGTTGAACATTTTAAAAAAGGTGAATTCCCAGAAGCAATTAAATGCTTTGAAGAAGCTATTCGTCGTAATCCATTAGATCATACAATCTATAGTAATCGTTCTGCAACATACGCTAAATTAATGGAATATAAATTAGCAGTTAAAGATGCTGATAAATGTATTGAATTAGATCCAAAATTCATTAAAGGTTACATTAGAAAAGGTATGGCTTTATTCGCAATGAGAGAATATCAACAAGCATTGGAAGCATATGATCAAGGTTTACACATTGATGAAAATAATGCTGAACTTCAAGATCTCTCTCGTAAAGCAATTATCGCTCTTAATAAAACTCAATCGTCAATGACTGATGAAGAACGTCTTCAACAAGCTGCTAAAGATCCACAAATTCAAGAAATTCTTTCTGATCCAATTATGAATCAAATCTTAAAAGATATGTCTGCAAATCCAGCCGCTGCTCAACAACATTTGAAAAATCCTCAAATTGCTGCTAAATTCCAAAAATTAGTTAATGCTGGTATCGTTAAATTAGGTTAAAATAATTAATGTGTCATCATTATCATAACATTTATAATTAATAAATTTTGACATTACAACTTCACACCTTCAAAAAAACTAAAAAAACATTTTATTTAATTTTTTTAAATTAAAAAAAACAAAAAAAAAAAAAAAATTATTTAAACTTTCACACCATACCAAAAAAAAAAAAAAAAACAATTTATTGTGTTTAAACACAATCCATTTCATTCTTTTCTACTCTATATTCTAAATTATCTATAAATAATATATATACATATAAATAAATAAATAGTTATTTGTTTTTTTTTAAAAAAATGGAAGGAATTGAAATTATTGCAAAATCAATTAAAAATAGTGCAATTGAAAAAGTATTTGGTATTGTTGGTGTGCCAATTACACCTATTGCATATGAATTACAAGCACAAGGTGTTGGATTTTTTGGTTTTAGAAATGAACAAAGTTGTAGTTATGCAGCATCTATAGTTGGTTATTTAACAGGTTTACCAGCATTATGCATGACAGTTAGTGGTCCTGGTATGGTACATGCATTAGCAGGTGTATTAAATGCACAATCAAATGGATGGCCAATGATATTAATGTCATCAAGTATTGATCAATCGTTAGTTGGTAAAGGTGGTTTTCAGGAATCAAAACAAATTGAATTGGCACAACAATATTGTAAAAAAACATATGCTCTTAGCGAGATTGATCATTTTCCAGAGATACTTAAAGATGCAATTGAAACATCATTATCAGGTAGACCTGGTCCAGTTTACATTGAATTACCATCTGATCTAATTAAATCGAAAACCAAAGAACAACCAAACATTAGAGAAGCAGCAGGATATGGATCATTTGTAATTAAATCGATTGAACCAGATTTAACATCGATTTCACAAGCAGTACAATTATTAAAACACGCAAAAAGACCATTGGTCATTGGTGGTAAAGGTGCTGCTTATTGTAGGTGTGAAAATGAATTATTGGAATTTATAGAGTATACAAAAATTCCGTTTTTACCATCACCTATGGGTAAAGGATTAATTAGAGATGATCATCCGTTGGTTGTTGGTGCAGCACGTTCAATGGCATTAAAGAATGCAGATGTTGTATTGGTATTAGGTGCAAGATTAAATTGGATGTTTGGTTTTGGTTCATTCCCAACTTTTTCAAAAGATGTTAAATTTATAATTGTAGATGTCGATGAACGTCAATTAATTAACAATCCAAATGTTAAACCTGAATTGGCAATTTTAGGTGATGCTCGTTTATCAATTGCTGAAATGAGAAAAGTTATTGGTGATGCAGCTGTATTCAATATGGAAACTTCATGGTGGTCATCTTTGAAAGAAGATATTGCAAATAAAACCAAATCATTATCACTATTAATGAATGAACCACAATCAAATGATCAAGATTATTTAACATATCATAAAGTATTTAATGGTATTAGAAATGGATTGTTTCAAGATGATACTATATTTGTGAATGAGGGTGCAAATACAATGGATATTGGAAGATTATGTATTCAACAAACATTACCAAGATCAAGATTAGATGCAGGTACATTGGCAACTATGGGTGTAGGTGTTGGATATGCAATTGCCGCTCAAATTTGTTTCCCAGAAAGATCAGTAATTTGTGTTCAAGGTGATTCAGCATTTGGATTTAGTGCAATGGAAATGGAAGTTGCAGTTCGTTATCGTTTACCAATTGTATTCATTGTACTTAATAATAATGGTGTTTACGAAGGTTTAGAATCAATGACTGATCCAAAATACACTCAATCAACTGAATCAGCTTCATTGAATATTCCGCCCACTTCATTATCAATTGATACTAAATATGAGATGATAATGCAATCATTTGGTGGTACCGGTTATTCCATTTCGACATTATCTTCACTTGCCGATATTTCAAAACAAATTAAAAGTAAACAAATTAAATTACCTACATTATTAAATATTAAAATTAAACCAACTGGTACAAAACCAAAAATTGTACATTAATATACAACCATATCATATAAAACAAAATCACTCTATATCTTTCTTTTTTTTTCAAAAATAAATAATAAAATCCAACACATCCTAAAAAAACTAATTTATCTTAAAAATAAGAGTAGGAGTTTGATTTTTTTAATTTATTTTTTTTTTTTATATTTTTTTTTCATTTAAATTTTTTATAAAAAGTTGTAACCTATCCACACAAATAATTTGTATTAGTTTTTTTTAAAAATAATAACAATACAAATAGATTAAACAAACTCATAAATTAGATTTTAGTTTATTATTAAAAACACAATACACATATACACATATAAAATGTTTCTTTTTGGTAGGTAGTTGTTACACTAACAAATTATTAAATGTATTTTGTTATTAATATTATGTGCTTTGGATCACTATCATTAGGAAAAACCGAAACACCAAAAGAAGTACTCCGTAGAAATCAACGGGATTTAAATAAATCAATGAGAGAAATTGATCGTGAAAGAGTTAATCTTCAAAATCAAGAAAAGAAAATTATTTTAGATATAAAGAAAATGGCTAAACAAGGCCAAATGGTAATTATTTTTACACAAATGTATATTTATGTTGGATTTAAACATAGTTACTTACGATTGTCTAAACATTATAGAACTCTGCTAAAATTATGGCAAAAGATTTAGTTAGAACTAGATATCATGTTCAAAAGTTTTATGAAATGAAAACACAATTACAAGCTGTGAGTTTAAGAATTCAAGTATGTATAGTATTAAATTATAAGGAATACAGAGGAATGATATTAATTCACAAAATTTCGTAATTATTATATAGACATTACAATCTACACAAGCAATGGCAGAAGCAATGAAAGGTGTAACAAAAGCAATGATTACAATGAATAGACAAATGAATTTACCACAATTTACAAAGATTATGATGGAATTTGAACAACAATCTGATAAAATGGATATGAAAGAAGAAATGATGAATGATACAATGGATCAAGTAATGGAACAAGACGGAGAAGAGGAACAATCACAAGAAATTTTAAATCAAGTATTAGATGAAATTGGTATTGATTTAGCGTCACAATTAGTTGATGCACCAACCCAAGTTGGTACTTCTGTTGCATCAAAACATCAAGTTAATTCTGGCTAAAATAATAAAAAACAGCAACAACATTTTATTATTAAACTATAAAATAAAACATATTTGTACAAAAAAAAAAAAAAAAAAAAAAAAAAAAAAAAAAATTTTTAAAAAAAAAAAAAAAAAAAAAAAAAAAACACAGTATAAAAAACACAATATAAAAAACAGTAACAGTTGTTATGACTCAACGTTTATAAATATTGAATCATTTTGACAAATTCTTTTACTTTTTTTTTTTTTTACAAATTAATTTTTTTTTAAAAAAAATTTAAAAAACATAAAAATTTTTTTTTATTTTTTTTTTTTTTTTTTTTAAAAACTAAAGTTTTTTTTTAATGGTTTATTATTATTATTATTATTATTATATAAATAAAATAGTAGTTTACTGTATCATTATTTTAACTTCAACCTCTAATTTACAATTTTAATTTAAAAAAATATAAAATTAATTTTTTTTTTTTTTTTTTTTTTTAAAATTAATTTAAAAAGAAAATTTTTTTTTAATTTTTAATTTAATAAACACACACAAACACAACAACACACAAAAACGTATAACTACTATCACATATTATACATATATATATATATATATAACATTTGTATATCACTATATCGGCACAAATATTACAGTAACAATAAAAAAATAATATTACGCACACATAAACCACATAGACGGACACACTATTTATATCACTAAAAAAGATAGATAGAAAACTAAATAGAAAGACAGAGAATCATGATTACATTTGAAACTCATTGTAATATAGAGTTAAGTAATGAATTTGTATCATTTAATCAACAAGATGTAGAATCAACTGGGTATTACAAATATGGAAAATGTAAAGAATTTAAAGCAGCAAAGAAATTGACCGATCAAATGTTGGTAGAACAACATAGAGTTAAACTTCAACAATCAACACCACCATCATATGTTGGCTCGCTTGAAAATGAAAAAATTGAAATGACGCAGTACTTTATTAAATCATTGGACCACGCAATTATAATTTGTAATATAAAAGATTTAGTTCATTCAATGCAAATATTTAAATACCGTATCCGAGAATTGGATTTACCAATTACAAGGCAGCAATATCACTATATAATTCCAAGATTATTTGAATTAATGTATAAATTTAGAGCTGAAGATGCACATCTTACAATCATTAATTTATTAGCTTTATTATTAACGTAAGTAGATTAAAAAAGGTTACTATAATATTAGTATTACTATTATTATTGTACTAACCACGAATTAAATTATTACAGAAAAGGTAAAAAGATAATTGAATTAAAAATTAATTGGAGACCACTTTATTCCATTTTTAAAGAACATTGTTTAATTGCACAACAATATGGTTCATTTGAAGATTTTCATAGTGTAACGTAGGTGTTATTTAACTTTATTATAAACATATGTAATTATACATACTAATAATAGCGAATTGAATAATGGTTACAGAAAAGCACAACAATCATTAAATGTATTAATTTATAGTTGTCAACCATTTTTTGGAGGAGATGAAATGGTAAAAGAAATATTTGAAGAAATTGGAGGATACTTTATGCCACATTCAAATTATATTTATTTTTGTGCAAATGTATTGTACTTGTTTACACCAACTTATCATTTATCAGAAGCAACAACAATACCAGATTGGATGGTAACATATATAAATTATTATTGGAGTTGGATTGACTTTAATAGAGATTGGGATGAACGTTGGTTATTCATTTTATCAAGAGCATTCAAATTTGGTACCAATGTTGATTGGACACCATTGTTACCAGAAATTTACACTAAAATGTTAAAAGTATTAGATTTATCTGTTGGTTCTCCATCAATGTCACATTTGAAACCAATTAAATCAAAAATACCATCTGTATTAAAATTACCACGTGAAGATAGAATGGAATTTCATTCAGTTGGTAAAATCATTGCATGTCTTTTAAATGAAAAAACAATTCGTCCTGCAATGAATCATTTTAAAACATTGATCTCTAAAATTAATTTATATTTTCATCCAAGTAATTCTGGTCATTGGACAACTGAACTAGGTGAAATGACTTTATCCATTTCAAAATCATTTTTAAAAAGAAATAAATATAGTAAGTTAATAGTAATATTATTATATTATCGTATAACATAATACTAAAAGTGTCGCATATTATAATTTACAGTTCCATATTCAGAATCTGATATTAAAGAATTTTTAGATATCATTTATCCATGTCTTGTAAATACACTCTATTCAAAGAAAAAGAATATTTCATTAACAATTGCTAAAATTATGAACGAATTTTCACGTAAGTATAAATTTATTTATTTACAATATATATAATTTATAAATACATATTAATTAATAGCTTTTTCAACACAGATATTGCACCAGAATATATTTTACCAAAAATTATTGAAAATTTTTATTCATCAGTTGATAGAGAAGAAGTTAATAGATTAATTGGTGGCATTGAAGTTGTATCAACATGTTTACATCCAATATTGGTATCACCTAAATTTCCAGAAGGTAAAACACACATTTATTCATTTATGGAAATTATGATTAAAAGTTTAGATCCAATTTATACAAACAAAGCTTCTGGTGCATTTAAATTCTTTAACAAGTTATTTGCAACCATTTTAATATCAGATGAAAATAATTGGATTGGTGAATGTGAAAATCAAATTGAAGAGAATGTAACTTTATCAACTTCATTATTTCAAGATTGGGCAATTACATTTGTTGATTCAACAATTAATTTTGTATGTATAGTGATATTTTAAGTTGTCAATATTTAATATCCAATTAAATATTAACAAGATATATCATTATATACAGTTATTACAATCATCAACTAAAAAAGGTAATGGTAAAAGAGAGAACACAGCAAATTTATTTTTTAGTGAAACATTGGAATTATTTTTTTCATCACTTTCAAATGATATTTATAAAGCAGTATTAAATAGATTATCAACTATATTCACATCAACCTTTGAACCAGAATATTATAAACAATTTGGTGAATTTTTAAAATCTTCAACGCTTCGTGATCCAATACAATCAATTTCTGTATTTTTACCAATATTTATAAACAAATTATTTATAAAACAAAAAATAGTCAACAACAACAACAACAATAATAATAATTCAACATCACCACCAAACTCATTTAAATATGTAATAATTTCAGATTTATCAGATCAAGAATTAAAATTATATATTTCATATATTGGTTATGTTATATTTAAAGGTGGTCATGGATTAGTTGGATTTCAAGATGTATTAATTGAAATCCTTTCAGTATTAATGGAATCAAATAGTAAAATCGTATTAAAATCAACTGGAAAAGTAATTCGTAAATTAATATTTTCAACCACTAGAATTTATCCATCAAATGTCAGAGTCGTACCAAAAGAGTATCTCGATAAAAATGAAAATCACATTAAATATTGGGGTTCAACAGATTTAAATATTATATTACCAATTGAATGGTTCGAACCAAATGAAAAAGATGCTCAATTTGCAAAAATATTAATACAAAAGTTTTTAATTGAAACAAATGATAAAATTACAACATATATTAATCAATTAAAATCAAATATTGGTGTTATTGGTAGTAATGGTAATGGCAATGGCAATGGTAGTGGTTATGATAGAATGAAATTATTAAATTTATTAAAACCAGTTTATAGTATACTTAGAAGCGCAACATTTTTAATACCAGATTCAACAACCATTATTAGAGCACCAAGAGAAGATTTTAGATTTCCAATAAAGAAATTCAATTTTGATCATGGTCAAATTATATTTCAAGAATTTAACACAGTTAAACAATCCATATTCTCTAATTATCAAGAGATTATCAAATACGTTGAATCTGTAAACAACAATGAAGAAGTTGATGTATTAAGATTAATTTCAAAATCATTGTTAATCATGTTTTACTGTAAAGGAGATATATTGGATCATACTCATGATCATTTATTTGATAAATGGAAAAATCACAAGAAATTAAAAGGTAGAAATTATTTAATTTTCAAAGCTTTCCGTAATCATTTAATAAGACAGAAATTTTATTTCCAACAATTGGATCTTACTCAACTCACATTGGATTCGTTGTATTGTTTATTGAATTTATCAGTTCATAATTACAGACGTGTTAGAGAAACTGCACAGAAATCAATGGTTAATATATTACATTCATTCCCTGCTTCAAATCAAATCATTTTACCAATTTGTGTTGATCGTCTATTGGAATTGAAAACTGATTCTGAAATTAAAGGTCTTAGTTTTTTATTACAAGCTAAAACAATTGCAAGAAGATTAAAAGGTTCAACTGAAATGACAAGAAAATTAATTCCAACTATATCATTACCATTGGATCAAAAGTTTAAACCAAATACTCGTGCATCATTCTCTGAAGTTAAAAAACCATTATTGTTGGCTAAACATTTACCAGTTTTATTTTATTATAAATCAAAAGAAATGGAATTATTAGAACAAGCAAATAGTAGTGGTGTTAATCCAAGTTGGTGTAATGATTATCAAAAAGAGTTGATTTTGAAAGCAGCAAAATTCAATCAAGATTTAGTACAAGAAAATAGAACTAATTTAACAGTAACATTAACAAATATGTTAAACTTGTCGAAATCTCATGATAAAAAAGAAATATTACCATGGAAGAATCATCTTTACTTGTTATCATGTTTAAATTATTACTTTTCAATTCTATTTAATCCACCACCGGGTATAAGAGAAGGTTTTAATTATCAAGAGAATTTTAAAGATCAACAAGACATTATCAAAGAGGCAATTATTTGTATTGCAAAGAATTCAGCTTGTGATTATCCATTTAGTAGAGTTTACAGTTTAAATTCACTTTCAAATATTTTGGCAGTTCAAACTTCAAAAAATGTTGAATTTAGTTATCAAGGTTACTTTGGAAACAGCAATGAAAGATTTAATCAATTATACGCAAATGATTTAAGAGTCTATGATTCAAGTATTGCATTTGAAGTTTATATTTATCAATTGGCAAAAGATGAAATATTGCAAGTACTTTTCAAAAATGATCACGATATTTCAAGAAAAATCATTGGTTATATGTCTCAAGATCACGAAAGTGAAAGTTCAACTACATTCCAATTTTGTCAATCATTGACAAATAAAAATTATAGTCCAGTGTTCCCAAATACTCGTATGTCAATTTCAAATCGTGATTTTAGAGTTTTCAATGCAAAATACTTCTTTGGGTTACTTCAATCTGCTGGTGTTAAGTTTGTTGAAGATATCAAACCAACCATTGAAAAACTTAAAGGTAAAACTGATAAAGAAGATTTCTTTTTACTAATTGAAATACTTGCTGGTTTCTCACGTTTCATTTCTATAAATGATGATTTATTCACTGATCAAGCAGTTAAGGAAGATTTATTCAATTACATTCAATCGGTTGCATTTACTTCATTAACAACATGTCCAAATGAATGTACTGAAGCTTGGGAATGTGCAATTAGATTCATTACTCATAATTTACGTCATGAAAAATTTGAATGGTTTTCAACATTACTCTTTTCAGTATATCGTAAAACAAGTGGTACAAATATTTTATCTGGTTCAAAATCAATTCGTTTCCTTAGAACAATTGTTATTGAAACCACTTGGAAAAGTAAAGAGTTGATAAACAAGATGATGGAAATTGCAAAACATGAATTTTCAAATAATTATAAACAAATTAGAATGGAAGCAATGAGACTATTTTCAATGTTGTTAATTTATCAAACTGATTTCTCTATTTATCCACCTGTTATTCAAAATTCAGATCAACAATCATTGGCTTCATTTATTGATGCAATTTCCAATAATTCTCCAAATTCAAGTGGTACAAATTCACCTGTTATTTTTAACCATGGTAACAATGCTGGTAGTAATAGTAATAATGCAGTAACAACAGATATTCAAATGAATGACATTACTATTAATGGTATAGCAAGTGGAATTCCTTTAAATTCAACTACATCACCACCATTAAATCAAGTATTATCAACAAAGAATGCAATTAAAGAAAATTTAATGATTTTGACATTCTTTTTAAATTCAAAAAATTCAATTTTAATTAGATCAGCACCAATGTTATTGAAAGCTATTTCATCACTTTCAGCAGATTCAAATTTGGAAATTGCAAAAGATTCATCCACTTGTATATATAGAATGTCACAAGAATTTTATTTGGATTCAAATGTTATTGACCAATTAATTCAAACACTCCAATCAACTATTCAATCAACATCATGGAAAATTAGAATTTCAGTTCTTCAATTCATTCAAATATTCTTTTTTAATCATTCATTTTATTTTACAAATCAACAAATTGATTCAATTGTAAATATTGTGCTCCAATTAACCAAAGATCCACAAATTGAAATTCGTGAAAATTCAAAAATTACATTGGCTTCCATTTTGATTACATTTAAATCCGAACCACACAGAATAATGGATTTAATCAAGAAATCTATTAGAAATTTAAATGTTAAGGATCAAACTTTCATTGAAAAACATTCATCAATCATTATCCTTTCTTCAATTGTATTGGCTTCTCCTTATGATATTCCAAGTTATATTCCTCAAATATTGGAACAATTATCAAAATATTCAAGAAATACTCATTTTAAAACTGCTGCATCAACTATTTCTGAATTTTGGAGAACTCATAAAGATTCTTGGGAAGAAGATAAACGTCAATTCACTGAAACCGAAGCTGAAGCTATTTTATCAACAAAAGTTGCTCCTTCTTATTTTGCATAAAATAATAATAATAAATAATAATAATATAAATAAATAATATATGTCTATAAATAAAATAACAATACAATAATATATAGTAACAACACAAAAATACCAAAAACACACATGCAAATATCTTTTCTTTGAATTTTACAAGATAATTTTTATAAATTGGTTGTTTTTACTAAAATTTTAACTTTTTTTTTTTTTGGTCACTTTCGCGTTTGGCATAACAACAATGACAATCAAATTATTAAACAGTTTAATTTTTATTGATATCATTCCTTATTTATCAATTAATAAATCATTTAATGAATTATTAGAAATTGCGTTAGTTTCAAAACCAACATTTAAAATAATACAAAATTTAATAACAAATCAGTCAAAGACACTAAATTTAACATTAGGTTCACTTTCAGCATTAAAATCATATATAACTAATAATGACAATAACAACAATAATAATAATAATAAATTAATTAATATTATTAATAAATAAAAAAAATAACTTGAAATAGATGGTATAACAAAA
>JACAFY010014974.1:0-17527 GCA_015252635.1 Dictyostelium capitatum | reverse complement strand
AAAAAAAAAATTTTTAAATTTCATTTTTTTTAAAATATTTTATTTTTATTAATATTTTTTTTTTTTTTTTTTTTTTAATAATTTGAAAATATAGATTTATAGATAAGTTGTAGGTTTTATGGGTGATATAGTTTTAAATAGCGAGGAGGTTAAAATATGAATATGCCGGGACTGAGAATCGATCCCGAAATTTATATTTATAGTTTTTAGGTTTCGAATTAAAACCTTTTTTTATTATATTTAACATACCATATAGTTTTCTAGTTTTGTTTTTTATTGTATTTAAAAATCAGAAATATAAATTAGAATATTATAAACACATTATTTTAGATTTAGGTTTCTAATTTTTAAATACAAAACTAAAAAACTATATAAAATACAAAACTATAAAACTATAAATCTATAAACTATAAATCTAAAAACTATAAATATAAAATTAAAATAAAATTATAAGCTATTTCCAACCAATTCAAAATTCATTTTTTAATTATTGTAACCACATTTATTGTTAATTATTAATTAACCAATCAGCAACAAAACAAATTTTTTAATTGGATGCCAAAAAAAACTCACACACGTACACGTGAGCAGAAAATACACACACACACACATTGGAAATAATGGAAATAAATTAAAAAATGGAAATACTTTTCATGATAGTTCAACTTATTTTTTGTAAGAGGGTGGTTTATTTATATACAAATAAATAATATTTTTATTTTCATCTTTCTTTGATGGTGTTGGTAATTGATATTTGTTTTGTTTCTTCTTCTTTTTTTTTGAAGTTGTATGATCAGTTTTTCCATTATCATTTGCAACTGTTAATGGTTGATTGTTGTTATTGTTGTTATTTATGTTATTTGATTTATTTATTGTTTGTGTTTTATTTGATTGTGTAATTTCTTGTGTTTTGTTGTTATTGTTATTATTATTATTTATTGTGGTTGTTGTTTCTTGTATTTTGTTATTATCATTTGTGTTGGTTGCATTAATTGAACTATCGTCCATCTTTACTAATTTTATTTGTAAATCTAGAATGTTTGCATTGATTTTTGCTTTAAATTCTATTAAAGGATTTGATGCGTCTAATTGTACCTTCTTTGTTATTAAAAAGTCTGTACCTAATAACATATCATATCTACATTTATTGTGAATGTAGGCGTTGACCTTGAATTTGATTCATGTTCAATTTGATTTTGATCAATGCTGAGTGTTGTGAATTCTATTTCTGTTTGTTCTTTTAATGTTACTTTCTTTTTAGTTAATGGTGGTGGTACAATTGTTTGAATTCTGTAATGAAGTTATCTAATTGAATGTAATCTTGACCCAATGACATTTGTCTAACTGTTTCAATTTGTGTTTCTTCTCTTCTATCTTTGCTGTTGGTGTCGTCTTGACCTCTTAATATTGTGTAGATTTCATGATGGATTTTGTATTGATAATTAATCCTTTAATGAAATTGGTGAATCCATAGATCTTGACGAAACTATGTTTAGATTCTTCTGCAATGTTTTCGGCTTCCCATATTGCATCGAGGTTGCTAATTGTTAATTCGGCACCGTCTTTTTCGAAATTCTCTGCAATTGTTTTAATTTGAGCACAACCTGCTGAACTGATGGTTCTTTTCTTACTTGATGTATTTTCTACTTGTGATTGATTTACTTTTGGTACAATGATTGTAGGTTGACATATAAGATTAGAGTTTGCAATGTTTGTGGTTGTTGATGATTGATTGTTTGTGAATGATTGTTTGTTTAATCTATTGATTTCTTCTCTATTATCTTTAACACATTTATCGAGTATTTCTAATGCTATTGAAGTGTTGTTAACGGTTGGTGTTTGTGTGGTATATTTGCTTCCACTGTTGTTGTTTTTGCTTGTCATTGTATATTATATATGTGTTATTATATATGTGTTATTATATGTGTGTTATTATATATGTGTTATTATATGTTTGTTATTATATGTGTGTTGTTATATATATATATATATATATATATATTGTTATGTATGTGTTATTATATGTGTATTGTTATATGTGTATTTATTATAATTATATATGTGAAACTTTCTCTTAGTGACCTGGCCAGGTTTTCTTTTTAAATGTAAATAAAAATGCTAAGTGTCTAGCGTAAAAAAAAATAAAAAAAAAGTGTAAGAGGGTGGTTTATTTATATACAAATGAATAAAGATACACAAGAGATAATATAGAAATAATGATAAAGAATTGTTTATTTGTTTTATTATTTATATTACATGTATGGCGAATATAAAAACTGAATTGTGAAATTCTCAAGAAAAGTTTTTAAATGTTTTGTTTTTTTGAAATTAAATTTTAATTGATTTCAATTTAATTTTCATTTTAACTAAACGGTTTCTATTTATATTATTTTAATTGAAACTGTTGTAAAATGTTTTCTTGTTTTGTTTAATTATTTGAATTTAATATTTAAATAATTAATTGTATTTTGTTGTATGTGTTGTTACTTATTTTAGTTGTGATTTAATTATCAAATATCTTGATTACTACTTATGTGATATATCTGTATTTGGTAATTAAACATTGTTGAGTTGTTTATGTGAATCTATTTACATGAATGATTATTAATTAATTATTTATTTGTATTTGATTGAATAATTAACTATCTGTTTTGATAAATGAGATAAATCAACATGTAAAGACGTAGTCTGTTACATTTTACGTTTAAATACTAAAGAAGATCCTTCAACTGCTCATCTTAATCCATTAACAAACATTATAAATGATATTATTTAAACATATTCCAACTTATTTTTCAACAGAACCAACAGAACTGAAAATTATTCAACAAATTTAGGAACTACAGTTGAACAATCTTAAGAAAAGTTGCAGATTTATACTTTTTATTACAAGATTATGAAAATGCATTATCAAATTATTAGACATATTTCTCACTAAATTCTTTCAAATTTCTTTGCTACAAGCAAATGTATGAATTCAATCAGAGTATATAGATATATCATTAATAATGATACTAACTACATTGTTGTGAATTAATATACAGGAAATGATTGGATTATATGATAAATAAAGAAAGTGATCATATTTTGAAGTTGAATATAATAATTATATAGAGTGGATTAATATATTGTGTAGCAAGAGTAACGATGATATGGATATATGTATATATATATCGAAAAAGAAATTAAATTTTAAAGGATTATCAGATCTATTCAAGACAACAGCAGAATTAAAGGATTTGGGTGCATTTTGTTCAGCAATATTATGGAAATAAGCAGGATTTGCATTATTGTCAACAACTCCATCATCACTATTTAGAAAAGCAACAATGAGAATTGTAATAGGTGATAAATATTCAGAACCAACTAAACGTAAACATGCATTAAGATTTTATAGTTTTTCATATTCAGTTTATGAAGGAGATTGGAATTTAATTGATGATGATCATTTACATTAATGATTAATCATTGGTTAGATTCATTCTTTCAATGTCGTACAAGTGATGCAATATTGCTAATAAACTGTGGGAAAAGAATTGTCAATCATTTCAAAAAACAAAATTCAATTATCCGTGAATTCCTTCATATTAGTAAAACCTATACCAAGGATAATTACTTGGGTGAACTACCAATACCATTGATAAACAATGAATCCATTTCAGTGCATTTAAATGGTTATTTACCAGATGGTAGTCAATCAGTTTGGCAATAATGGAGAAGCATTCAAAAAAGAAGCACAAATTATATCGAAACAACGATTACAAGGTTTATTTATCGAAGTTGAAAAAGGTAGTTGAAACAAACACCACAATCAGTTAGGTTTTTTTTTTAATGAAAAAATTTGAATAATAATAAAATAAATATTTAAATATCCATAAAAGCCAAAAAAATTTGGTAATTATTTTTTAATGAAAAGATAGAGTTAAAATACAAATAACAAATAGTATAGGTTCTTAAAGATGTTTTAATGATACCAAACAAAACCAATTAATATTCTCGACACATAATCAAAAAAAAAGATATTTTCTACAGAAAAATCAAACCGAAATCGCATATTAAGACAATGTCGTAAAATAGATTTTTTTTTTTTTAGTTCCAACCTCGCTTTAAAATTTAGTTTTCATATTTTTTTTTTTTGTTTGCATTAAAAACGAAGATTCCCAATCACAACAAAATGACAAATAAAATATATGTAAAATTATTATTACTATTATTTTCATTATTATTTCTAAATAATCATGTGAGTGGTGAATTTTCAATCACAGAAGTTACAACAATTAAATATAAAAATTCAAATCAAAGATATGGTGATGCTAATGGGAAATGTTCATTTTTTAATTTAATTCAAATGGACGATCCAGATATATTATCATTATCTAATTTTAATCTGTATTTAACAAATGGTGTATCAATAATTAGTAAAAATGCAATTTCAGCAACAAGTACATTATTTCAAGTTATAATTGATTATCCTATTAATATAATCAAAGGATTTGATATTACTGGTACAAATGGTTTAACAGATTTAACAATTAAATTAAATGTATCTTGTAATGGTAAGATTTTTGGAAAATTTTAAATGAAAATTAATTTTATTTATATTTATATACTAATAAACTAATAAACCTATCATCAATCTACAGCATTAACTGCAGGAGAAATAAAAATTGTATCGAAAAGTGAAATGTCACCAATAGTATTTGGAAGAATTGCATCAACGTTTAAAATGGATGGAATTAAATATTTTTTTCAACCAGATATTACTAGCACAACTTGTACTCCATATAATTTAGGAGGCACAGGTATATTTCTAAATATCCAAAATATGTATTATCCAACACCAGTACCAAATTTCACTATAGATTACATTATTAATCCAACAAACATAGTAACTGTACAAGTTGATAATTATTATTATAAAAATATAGGTAAGTGTACATTACTAAAGGTCATCGCCTTTTAAAAACACCATTATATGGTACAAATTTCTAATTGATTTTTTTCATTACAATCATTAGAATTTAATGAAATTACAAATTTTAAATTACATCCAAATAACCAACAAGATGTTACTTTGTTGAGTAATAACTTCGCACCTGTGTTTACATTTGAATCGAATTCATCATTGTATCGTCCATACTTTTCGAATAAAGTAGATGGTTCGGTTATTACCCAGTCTCTATTTAGATTAATTTCAACAAATGGTTCAATTAAGACATACATTGGTTTTTATGATTATACAAATAATGTTGGTGTACCATCAACTTATTCATTGTATGCACAAGAAAATCAAGATTTCAATGTTAAATATTCAAATACTTTAAATGTAGCAAAAGGTATGTGTTTTAATATTTTTGTTTGATTGTAATATCAATAAAAATACTCATTATTTTATTATTAGCATATCAAATAGATTTAAATCAAAATGTAGGTACAATTAGTATAACCAAAACTAGAATTGTACAAGTTGGTTTTACAAATTCAAATGGATATCAATTTACAAGAATGAATTTTAATTTTAACAATATTAAATATTCAAATACATATCCATATGGATTTCAACAAGGTACAATGAAGGGCGGATATACATATTCAACTGCATTTTTAATACCTGATAATGCAGAATCTCCATCTGATTTTAATGTTTATCCATTATCAACCAATTATGATAGTGGATTTAAATCGACCATTTCATCACCAAATGTTACTGGTATGTTATTATCATAATAATGGATATATTTACCATCTATATATACTATAAATACTATAAATACTAACTACAATTATTAAAATCAGATTCAACTCTTGCAGTTTTCACCAATGTTGAATTTATTCATTTACATGATTTCATGTATATTTTAAGAATTAATGCAACTTTTAAATATCCAATTTATAAATTTACAATTCAACCAAGTGGACAAACTTTTAATGCAAGATCATTAGCATCTGCTGATTCAACTTTAAATAATGTAGTTTATGAAATAGTTTTAGATTTATTCTATGGATGTTCATTAGTTTACGTAAATGATAATCCTTTAAACTATGTTTATCAAATTCCACTTTTATTACCTTCTTTTAATCAAGATAATGGTATGTAATAGTAAAATTTGTATACAAATAAATACAAATAAATTAAAATGATAAATATTTACTAATATACATATTTATATTCAGGTTTTAATTTTTATGATATAAAGAGTGCAACAATATTATATAAAACTGTAAACGTTACAAATCAAGATGCATCAAATGTATTTTATTTTAATTATTCAAATATTGATATAAATACACCAATGGGATTAATTACAAATGACCAAATTGCATTTTCTGATTTAAACGCTTTTATTCCACAAAATGATCTTGAAATTGCAGATAAAATGTGGCCTGTAACATGGAATTCTTCGATTGAAATGTTTCAAGTTGAATTTTGGATACCAAGAAATTCAGCACCTGGGAAAATACCATTTGCATTAGTATTTGATTATAGTACTTGGGTGCCAAGTAATGCAATGGGACCAAATGCTGAATTTGAAGTAATTTCACTAAATGCTGATTTAATTGGTCCAGTATTCACATTGATCGAAAAATTCCCTTCAAATCCAGTTAGTATTACTACATCTACATCCATTGGATGGAAATTAACAATTGATGATGCAAGTGGATTTAGAAATGGTAGCATTAGGGTAATTGGTTCGGTTGATGGTTCATATAAAAAATTTCAATTGGCAGAAAATGGTAATAATGTTTACACCATTAACATTCAAGCAAATACACCATGTATTTCACAAGATTATATCATTGCTGATGTAACCTTGTATGATATTGAAAATAATTTATCAAAATTTACAATTACTTATTCTGATAACAATGGACTTGGTCAATCATTATTCAACCCATTTATAAATTATTTAAATGATTCAAATATAAATAGAATTTCTGTTGTTTGTACTGGATCACTTGATCCAATACAACCAACTTTTTCTGCTATGGAAGTTGGTAGTGCAATTGTTTCTAATAGTTATGAGTACCCAATTACCATAACATTAGACCAATCTGGCACAGGTAGTAAGTACGATCATTATCCCACTATTTATGCAACTGCAATCGGTTTTGATGTTATTGAATGCCAAACTACTCAATTGTCAGTGGTAACTCAACCTTGGCTGAGCTGGAAATTTTCGGGTACTTGTAAATTACCAGTTGCATTTGGTTATCCACAAGGTTTCCTTATTTCAGTTTATGGTATGGTAAATAATGGTGGATACTTTGTTGGTTCATCATATGGTGAATCCACTGGTTACATTACAACTTTTAAAAATGGCTTTATCCAAACAAGATATGATATTGATACTCCATATATAACTGGGACATCTAAAATTGCTGATTCTGGCACTCAATTATGGGTTTATGGTAAAGGTTTTAAATTGGTAGTTACCGCTTTATATTCCGTTAATTCTAAAGATTTCTACCCTGCTAGTATTATTAAATCAGTTGGCTATAATGCATTATTATTAGATGTACCTCCATCCACTTCAAAAACATTATATATCAAACTTTTAGCAAGTAACAATATAAATTCCACTGTATTTCTTCTTACACGTTCTAAAAAAATTGATGCTCAATTTATTCCTGATTTTAGTTCATATTCGAGTGAATTTTCTTCATCCTCAAGTGCAGTTTCTTCGTCATCAAGTGAAATTTCTTCATCATCTTTATCGTCATCATCAAATAATAAAATACCAATTCCTACTAATGCACCACAAAAATGTTTAGGTACACCAGAATGTGGTGGATCAAAGCAAGGATATTGCTCAACCAGTGGATGTATTTGTTTATCTCCGTGGATTGGAAAAGATTGTTCATCTCAAGTTATTATTGTTCCTCAGCCAACTACCAATACAACTGATCCATCAACTGGAATTACAATACCAACAATTGATGAAATTGTATATAAATCATTCATATCATTGGTATCAATAAGAGAGTTAGATATCAATGATAATATTATATTCAGTAAAACATTTGATATATGGATATTTACTCAAATTAATAATTCAACATTTCAATATGAATGTAATATAACAAAATCAATTTTTAATAATATCGGTCAAAATGAAACAGTGTATACACCATTAATAGCTACATTAGAATGGTTTAAATATGAAACTAATATTACATTTGCTAATCAACAATTAATAATGAATCCATCGACACTTAAATATACAATTAATATTGGTGAATTTAAATTTAGTTCAACATTAAATAAATTAGAATTAATAATGTCTGCATCATTTGAATCATCAAATAATGATGCATGCTCATCAAATGAATTTGGTGAAACATCAAATAATGATAATTCAAATTATTTGAAATTATCAATTCAAGATCATTCAATGTATGCAAGATTTTTAAAACGTGGTATCGTTGATAAAAGAATTACATCAATTCAAAATAGAGTATTAGATTCAACATACAAGCAATCAGATACACAATCATCAACTAATTCATTCATTGGTATTTTAGTTCCTCATTTTGAATCATCAGTAATAATTGACCCAGACTTTTCAATTTTATTAAATCATGATAACGTTGACTCAAATTCTGGCTCAATTTGTAAATCCAAGAATGGTTTATCTTCAGGTGCAATTGCTGGTATTGTAATTGGTAGTTTTGCCTTTCTATCCGTTACCGTTATCTCCACTGTGTACTATTTCATTAAAAAATCAAAAGATGCTAAATTTAAAAAAGCAATGAATTTAAAAATGCTAAATAAATAAAATATAAATATCAAAAGATGCTAAATTTAAAAATCAAATAGTTTATCACTGTGTTTTTATTTCTAGAAAAGGTTTAATATTATTTTCAGAAAAAATTATTTTAAAAACAAACAAATTAATGTCGTATTATATCTCAGTTTATTTTTAAAAATATAATAAATGGATAATATTCATATAAATTAGTGATAAAAATTGTGAAAAAAAATAATAAAAACTATTGTGCTATGGACATTTCTCTTATGTAACAATTTAAATTTTCAAAAAAAAAAAATAAAAAAGACAGTAATAAAATTAATTTGTGACCTGTTTTTAGCACAACAATTAATAAATGAATACAAATAACTACAATTATGGATACCATGTCATTTCTAAAATACAATGTGGAGCGGCAGGAATTCTACCATATACAATCTTCAGAAACAAGATATATATGATGTTAGGATATGAAAGAAGAGGTTATAGTGACTTTGGTGGGTAGGTGAACCTTGCTATATTTTGTGATGGTTTTTGTATTTGTTGTCCATATACTTTTGAATATTATTATTAATCAAATATTAACATACCGCCGTTATCATCATGTTAGTTTTAAAGATAGTGTTTATGAAAAAACAACATTAGCAGCTGCAAGAGAATTTAGTGAAGAGACATTAGGATTATTTTGTAAAAATGTAAAAAACAGAGGAACAATATGTGGTGTAGCAGAATCAACATTTATATTTGAAAAAATAATAACAAATCAAGAATTACATTTGGGTGGTATAATCAGCAAAGTATTAAATTTAAACAACAAGTATGAAATGTTTATATGCCCATTAGACAGATTTATTTCATTAGATGAATTTAAATATACCTATGAATGTAATAAAAACACAGTTCAATCACAGAAAATAGAATGTACTGAAAAAAGTAGTATATGGTGGTTTGAATTGGATTCAATATTAAATGCGATTGAAACTGATCAATTAGATATCAAATGTTCAAATAATCGCACATATACATTATATGGGTCATTTTTTAAAAGTTTAAAAGAATCATATCAATTTTTAAAAAATTTACAAACAAACTATCAATACACTCAAGATGATACAGGTATCAATTTATTACAAAATATAATTTCAAATATATTTGCATCAAATGATTTATTAGATGGGTTCACTCCACCACCACCCGAACTAAAAGAAACTGATCAACCAATTTCATTTAAAACTGTTCAACCAAATATACAAAAAATACAACAAGCAATGTTTAATAATTTTAATAAATAATGAATGATAATCATACAACATACACTACCATTTATTTATTACTTTTTCAGCAAACCCCAATTTATCTTTAAATGTTATTTGAGTACCATCATCCAATATAGCAGTACCAGAGAATAAACCAAAAATTTGATTTGTATTACTTTTAATTAGGAAAAGATTTGTAACATCAGTACGATTTAAAACTGGTTTAAATTCCATTTCTAATCTTTTATCATTTGAAGTGAATTTCCAGTTTGACATGTAATCATCTTGTGATGATTGTGGGTTTGTAGGAATTATAAATTCAACTTTATCCAATTTATGAGAAATACCATTATAAAATAACATGTTTTCTGTTGCGTTTGGATTATTACCAAATCCATACCCTAAATTAAATCCAAATGTATCACCAGACTCAAGAACACAAGATAAACTTGACCAATACCATATAATTTCTTTATATGGCCATACACCCCTACCCCAATCAAGAACAGCTTGAGAAGATTCTTTTGTGAATGTATGAATAATTGTACCATTTAATTTAATTGTACCTTGAGCAGACATATTATTAACTTTACAATTATAATAAAATGCATTTGATGATTCACTGAAACTTGTTGCAATTACCATTGAATCTTTTGGAAAATTTGATAATGTAATATCAATTAATAGATCATTACCATTTCCATCATAATTTTTTGAACTACAATATAAATTTCTTGTAGATGATTGTTGTTGTTGTTGTTGTTGATGTTGTTGTTGTTGTTGTTGTTGATGTTGTTGTTATTGTTGTTGATCAGCATTATGAGTAAATGATAATTTAAAATCTGATGTACTAAATTCCAGTTGTTGATTAGAGTATACAGTACTTGGGAATTTATATTTTCCAAATGGGAATAATATTAAATTTGATTTTGTTTTAAATGATGATGAATGACTATTGGTTTTATCGAAATTAAACAGAGTAACACTTGCACTTCCAATATACCCAATATCGCCAAATGTTAATGATAATGCAACATTTGAATCATCACAAATAAAATAATAATCCCATTCTTTGATTCTAATTCCTCTTGCTTTTATATCGTCTCTATTATATTCTTTAATTAATTCTGTTGAATATCCGGTTTCGTTCAATTCACCCTTTTCATTCAATAGTTTACCTTGTGTTAATTTTATTTGATTCATTATTATCTATAAATTGTAACTGAAATTATGAAAAGTTAAAATTTTAATTTTTTTATTCAAAAATCTTTTTTTTTTATTTTTTTTTATATAGATATTTTTTCTATACCTAAAAAATTAAATAAAATTTGATGTATTATCACCAACAAATAATCTACCTTCTGTACTCCAACATATATACACTCCACGTGCTGATAAGAAGAATGAACAATTATATCCACAAAATACTTTTGATATTTTAAAATACCATGGAATAAAAGGCAATCTCAATATTATGATGGTTAGATTAGAAGAAAAAAAGTATTTGGGAAAAAGATTGTGATCACTTTCATTGTGTTTTTCCAAAAATCAAAATAAAAAAGAAAACTGAGAAGGATATATATTTTCTAAAGAAATGAAAATATATGTTTTGGTATCATTTTATTATTATTATTATTTCTAAATATGATCAATATTTATACAACGATGATAATAATAATAATAAGTTTATATATTATTATTTTATAATTTATTTTTAATATTTTGATTTAAAATATTTACATCAACAAAGTGCCAACAATTATTCATAACACCACGAAGATTCCAAATATCTTTAACGTCTTTTGGTTGAGTATTACTAGCAGAATCCCAAGCACGACAACAAATTTTAATTTTTGAAGTACCATCGACAGTATTTGTTGATAATAAAGAAGTTGGTAATTGTTTTATAGTATATTTAAATAATGACCAACTCCAATACTTATTACAAACACCTTTATCTTCAGTTAATAATTCGGCGTAATCCCAAGTTTCACCACCATCCAAACTAATATCAACACGTTCAATCTTTCTACCACCGCCACCAGTTGCATAACCAACAATTGTAAATGGTAAATATAATGAAGATCCATTTGCTGGTATACAAATTGCGCTCTGAACAGATAGTTCTTGTAATGATGGTACTTTATCCCAATATTGACCAACATTATCCCAATTTACACCAGAATGAAATATTTTATAATCTCTACGTTGAAAGAATGATTCTGATTCTTCAGATGATACAGTTACTTTATCTAACCATTTAACACTTCTTGCACCAATTATACCAGGTGCAACAACTCTAATTGGATAACCATGATCCCTATTCAATGTTTCACCATTCATTTCATATGCTAATAATACATCGCCATTAATATCCATTGCTTTTTCCATTGTAATTGAACTACCATATGGCTTACCATTATCTTCTGGACATCCATAATCTAATCCCCAAAATACTGCATGATTTGCACCTAAATCACTTGAAAACACTTTTGCATATTCCAATACATCCTTCAATCTACATCCTGACCACGTTGCATTTGACAATGATGCAATACCCCATCCAACTCCTTTAACTTTTTTATATTCACTCATCATTGTTCTTCTATTACCTGCACACTATTATTAATAACCTTATTAATAAAATCATTCGTATCAATCCTTATTATCATAAATATGTGCAACCTCTATTTTTATACTTACTTGAATTGAAGCAGTGATTGTAACTTTTTCAAATTTACTTTTTAAATCATCCAATGATAATGTTAATGGTTTACCAACTAAACCATCAATTTTTAATGTATATGCTGATGCTGAAATATCAGGTACTGGTGCATGGTTTCTGATATAAAATTTTTCTGTTGGTGTAATAAATGATTGTACTAATACTTCTTGTCTTGGTTCTGCATTGAATGGTGCTTTAAAATTAATTGTAAAATCAATATCTCTATCTGGTTCATTTGAAAATGATGATGTTGTGGTTGTCATATTAATATAATAATAATATTTATTATATAAATAATTATAATGTTTATTATATAAATAATAATAATGTGTTGTTTCTGTGGTTTACAAAAAAATGAAATGTAAAAATAAAAAAAACAGTGTGCATACACAAAAATTTTAAATTTAAATTTAAAAAAAAAATTGCCGAGTCTGGTTCATTTATGTGATCACATAATTTCGCTGTCGTGGTATTTTAAATAAAACAAAATCACTTTTGAAATTTCATAAAATAATAATAATTTTGATTTTTTAAAAAAATAACAAAAACGATTTTATTTTTACTATTTTTTTTTAATAATCGATTGTAATTGGTATATAACCCTGTTTAATTTTATCAGATACAAATTCTTCCAATGTTTTATAAGATATTGTAGTTGTTATTGGAGATTGACTTGATAGTGATGTTGAATTTCTAGTTGGAATAGTTGTACCAGCTTCATTAAATTTAATTTCTTGGCCAGCTAAATTATTAACTGAACTTGAACGTGAAATTGATGGTGATGAAGTAGGTGTATTAGAAGAACCATTACTTGAACCACCACTACTACCAGTGCTACTCGATAATAGCAATTCATTTAAATTTGTTGATGAACTACTTCTTGAACCACTTGAACTACTTGAAATTCTTCTAGCAGGTAAATTTTCAACGTGATAACCATGAGATGAAGATTTAATGATTGAATGTAATATTTTACGATGTGGATCAGATAAATAAGAAAATACAAAACTACCTGGTCTACTATTGCTATTTCTAATGATAAAACTACCAGCTTCTTTACCTGATAGTAATGATGCTGCACCATTTGTTTCCAATGTACCAAAAAACCATTTCTTTTCAAATACACCAGCCTCTTTCAATTTCATTTTCGCTTTCTTTTCCAATTCCGATGCATCTGCCCCAGATTTAATTGACGCCCAACCTTTAAGTGCATCAGCCCATTGGTATAAAGCGTAATGATGATTTCGTTTGATTTTAACTGCTTGTTGAAACTTTTCAATTGCCAATTGATATAGTTTTTCAATTTCAGCTTTACCATGTGCTTTAATGTAAACTTTTGTACAAATCAATTTGGCACGCATTGATAATAATATACCCCAATGTGTTAAAATTTCATAATCATCAGGTTTCGATTGAATTGCCAATTTAAATTTCTCTGCAGCTGCTTGGAATGTTTTATCACTAGATTCAACCAAACTTGTATTACTACTTTTAGATTGTGAAATTGCTTGATGAAATAAACTTACACCTTGTTGATAGGGGATTGAATGAAGAAATTTAACTTTTGGTGTAATTGAAATGATATCATCTGGTAATATACATTCACTTGATTCACTTAACAAACGGTATAATCCTGATCTAAATACAATTCCAGTCATTTGAGATATTCTTGACAATAATAATTCCAATGAGAAACCGTCCAAATCACAACTTTGTAACAATGATATACACATCATACGATTTAAAAATTTACAAATGGAATCTCTGTTATTATCTGGTAATGATCGTTGAAAACTTCTTAATCTATTCTTTATTTTACGTGCAATGATTTCAGTGTTTATAATGGTTGATAATCGTTGATCAATTGAATGAATATCTGTTTTCTTTAACCTTTGTAAATATCTAACGTTTATACCTTCACGATGCATTGAATCAATTAACATTAAATTTGCTGATAGATCCATTATATTTTTACATTTTGTTTTCTTTACTTTTTGATTCATCAACAGTACAAATGATGGTATAATATGATTGAGTAATCGTTTTTGTGATTTTTCAACTTCTTCATTGTTTTTATCTCTATCTGGTCCTGCAAATTTTGTGAATGCATCTGATGATAATGAAATCTTACTTGAACGTACAAGTTCTGGTCTTAACAATGTATATAAATGTGATCCTGTTTTACCTGGTATTGGTTTCTCTGGTGGGAATACTCTTGCTGTATCTATAACCACAAAATGATTATCCAATGTTATATGACCTTCAATATCACATGGACCATATATAAAGGTTTTACCTTCACCTTGACCAGTGAAATGACCTTTTAAATTTAAAATTTCACCTGCTTGTTTCATTTTATCTTCCATTTCCAAACTTTTATTGTAAACTGTCTCACCACCATCATTTGAACCATATACTAATGTTTTATCACCATCTATATTCAATTGACTAGTTGCAATCAAACGATACCCCATGTAATCAATTAATGTCATCAATGGAAGAAACAATCCATCAATTTGACAATTGAAATATGCCATTAAACCTTTTAATTCATGACCAGCACTTTTCATTGCAAATGCATCACCACCATAAATTCCATAAACATCCACTGCAAACTTAAAGAAAATACCATCTTTTAAATACTTTAATCCACCTGCTACGCCACCAACATCATATGGAGGTATTGTCCAACCACTACTTTTAGTTTTTTCCTGTATAATTGTCATACCATGTTTTGTTGCAGCATTTACAAATTCCTCTGCTATAGCTTGAATCTTTTGACTCCTCTTTAAATTTTCATTACCACAATTATGATCCATCTGTAACGCATTCCAAAAATCTAATGACCAATTTCTAACAGCCAGTGGTTTGGGTTGTTCATCCTCTTGTGGTTGTTGTTTTTTAAATAGTGATCCTATATCATTACCAATACTGCTAGATGTTGATGGTGATGGGAATTTATTCTTTAATTCTTCTAAATCACTTAATGATAACTTTTCAAAATGTAAATCACCACAACTATCACTCATGTTACCTAGTGTTGTTGATGATGGTGTTTTTTTTATAATTGGTGGCGAAGAAGATTGGTTGTTTTCATTTGGATTATAATCATCATCTAAATAAAGTGGTGATGATGTACCAATATTTAAACTTGACCTATTATTATTGTGGTTATTGTGGTTATTATTATTATTATTATTATTATTATTAATATTATTTTGATTATTTATGAATGAAGGTAAGGGAGGCGATGTACCGATTTGAAAATGTGATAAATTTGGTAATAATGTGTTTTGTGATAATGTCAATCCATTGATTTCTAATATATTATTATTACCAATTGAAATTCCAACTGGTGCACTTGATGCTCTATCTCTATGTGCTGTTGATGTAGTTGTTGAAGATGACGATGTGGTGGTAGTTGTTGTTGTGGTTGTGGTAGTTGCTATTGTATTTACATTTCCATATAAAGTATTTTGTTGTTGTGGTGAAGGTTTTGGACGAGGTGGTTGAAGTTTATCACCACTACCATATATATTTGTTGTACCAATACCATTAAAATTATAATATACAGCTTGATTAAACTTTGGAACTGAAACAGGATTATAATGATCAACTCTATTTATTGGACCCATTGGTACTAATACAGGGTTACTACATGATATTTCAAATAAATCTGATGCAATAAGGGGTGATTTCTTTAACTTTTCAATGTATATAAATACATCATTTATTGATGCTTTAGATGTTGGTGAGGATGTAGAGGAAGAAGAGGGTAACGAAGAAGATGATGATGATGATTTTGTAGGTGATGAAGTTAATGATGGTTTTCTAGTTGTTGGTGTTGTTGAAGGAGTAATTGGTGCAGGAGTAGCAATACTAATTGAATCTGGTGATATTGCTTTCTTTTTCAAGTATATCAATATATTTACATATTTTATAAAGTTGTCCAAATCTATATTATCAGTTGTACATTCTTCAAACCTTTTATGAAGGTCAGGTAATGATAATATCATATCATTTATATCTGTATTTGTTGCTCCCATTTTTAAAGGTTGTGTAACTTCAATACTGCTCCTTTTACTTTTATTATTATTATCTTCATTATTACTATCATGTGTTGTCATAGTTTAAAATTATTATTATTATTATTGTTTTCTCTATCTCTCTAATAGATTAGAAAAAAAAAAAAGAAGATTTTGTATTTTATATTTTGTTATTATTTGGGAATGCAAAAAAAAATTTAAAAAAAATTAAAAAAAAAAAATGAAAAAAAAATATGTAGGTAAACAGAGTTCAATTAAAACATATGGTTACTTTTAATTTTGATATATCTTTTGAGAAACTATTAATACCAATAACACATATCAGTTTTTCGAAAATATGACACCAAACGAAGATTTAATTTTTTTTTTTTTTTTTTTTCGAAACAATAATCATCCACCAATAACGTGAAGGTTGTTAGGATTATTTGAAGTAATCACAAATACATATAATGTGATTATAGTATTTATTTATTTTTTTTTTATTTTTTATGATATTTATTTAGGTATATAGAGTTTGATGAAAACATATGGTTACTTTCAATTTTGATATATCTTTTGAGAAACTATTAATACCAATAGCACATATCAGTTTTTCGAAAATATGACATCAAACGAAGATTTAATTTTTTTTTTTTTTTTTTTTTTTGGAAAAAATAAAAAAACCATTTTTTTTTTGGGGTGTAAAATTTTAAATAATTTTTTTTTTAAAGAGAATGATTGTTTTTTAATGGTTTTTAATAAATAAAAAGG